>CM040423.1:18457518-18535508 GCA_022702705.1 Papilionanthe hookeriana x Papilionanthe teres
ATTCTAAACTTTACTTCAACATTCCCAACACCAATCTAGACCAAATCCAAGTCCAATTTGATTGACATTTGGATCCAATTTCACTTTTGGCCTTAAAGCCCAATTTGGACCCATGACCCAAACCTAACCCAAACTCACCCAATTCAACTCCAATTAACCCCAAATCTTTTCCAAATCTTCCTTAACATTCCCAAAAACAAAACACTAACATGATTTGCCCAACATTTAGGCCCAAACCCCACTCAAATTCAACCCAAAGCTAAAAGGCCCAATTTTGACCTAAACCCAAACCTAACCCAAATGAGCCCAAACCCCAAAATCAAAGACCAACCAAAGTCAAAACCTCTTTGAAACACTCCCATAAACATTTCCCAACATTAATTTTACATCAATTTCAACCCTAGCCCAACATTGGCCCAAATTATCCCAATTTGACCTATATTGGCCCATTCACCAAAGGAGCCCAAATTCAACCCAATTCAAACCCAAATCACTCCCAATTTGCTCCAAGTCACTCATGACACATCTATGAGCTAAACCCAAAAATTGTTTGGCCCAAGCCTTTGCCAAAATTTCATCCTAAAATCCATTTTAAAATTCAAAAGCCCACTTCCCTAAACCATTTTAAAAGCCCATTTTCACCAAATACAAAAGCCTGGCCCTAAAGCCCACATGGCAATTTCTTTTCATCATACCTTTAATTGATATCACCCCTAAGTTTCAAAATCATCATTAAACCATTCCAAATCAAGCTTCATACAAATTCCCATCAAATTACCAAAAATTTCTAAAATCTATTTTCATGAAATTGACCAAGCTTTTCCCCAAGCCAAAGACAAGCCATGCAAGCCATGGACAAGCCACATGAAGCCATGGAAGGTTTGACATGTGATCAAGCCATTAATGGCAAAAGGAGGAGCCTCTTTTAAGCCCCCTTAAAAAGGTTTTAACCCTTTTAATGCTTCACCTTAATCCATGATTAATCAAAATATTCATGGATGGTGACTTCTCCACCCTTTCCTAGCCGATCCATCTGATCCTCCCTCAGCCTCAAATCAGCCATAGGGAGGTGAACCAAGCCCAAAAGGTGGGTTGACCCATTTGGACCCAAAATGAGCTCCTCTCCCATTCCATTTCAATTCAACTCCTTTACACATGTCCATGGCCATTGACTGCACTAAGCCCCAGCCCTGACCTCCCTGACCTTGAGGGTGACCTGACCCTGGCCGGCCAGCCACCACAGCCGCCGGAAACCACCAGGCCGAGAGCTCACATGTGAGCCCGAACTTGGAATTCTCACTGCTGAGTCGCCCCATCCCCAGTGGCCATTGCAGCTGTTCTTCTCTTGCCAAGAGCAGGTGATCCCAAGCCCTAACTCTCCCTGGGAGGCCCTCCACCCGCTCCTATTTAAACACCACCCCCTCTCGGCCATGAGAGGTGTTGAACCAGATCTTACTGAAACCCTGCCAAAATTGTTCCGAACACTCTCCATACTTAGAGCGAGTTGATCCCAAGTGACAATTTGCCCTAATCCCCACCAACGAGCCCGATTTCTCAGCCAAAATTCCACCCAAAACTAGGACACTTCTCCACGAGTGGATCAATCCTCAAATTGATTGGTCCTACACCTTCACCGGACCGAGGGAAGGAGTCCACCGAGCAAAAGCCCCCTCCCCGAGCCACCCGAGTTGCTCCGGCCTCCAAGCTTTGTGATCGGCCGTGGTCGAAATCATACCTAAGCGATTCATCGGACCGGAGACTTCATCCGGAGCTTGTCGGGATCCAATCGAAGGTGACACAACCCTCAGATTGAAGCCACACTTCTCTGAGCAAAGGTATGAGCTAATTCATCATCCCGAGCTTCTGGAGATTCTCTATTTCAAATGCTTTAATTTCAATGCATGATCACCGTGTAGATGTATTCCTCTCTTCAAGACGAATCCATAGAGCATAAGAACACGAAAATCCATTGAGTATTGAGTGAGATATTAGGGATTTAGTGTGGACGGCTCTCGGGTGAGGACGCTCGGGGACGATGAACGGATGCCGTTCATTTAATACACGCGCGGACGGACGGCCGGGATCGCGTCGGATCGGGAGATGGAACGACACCGCGGGGCCCGGAGCGCCGAGTCGGATGGCGGCGTCGAACCAGAACGCGCCGCGTGGCCTTTCGGAGCTGCCGAGGTTGACGCGGCGCCGCGTGGATAAATAGAAAATTAGGGTATTTTTGATTTATTTAATTCCCCTAAACTTCAAAAATGCATAACTTTGTGTAGGAAAATCAGAAAAATAAAATAAAAATACCCTCTTGCTCAGTGAACAGAGGAGAATAATGTGGAAAAGAAATCATCTAATTTCATCAAGTATTTTATTTTTAATGATTTATTTACTCTCTGTATTATTTTAATTCTCCATGCATATAGGAAATTCACCGTGGCATGAGACCATAGGGCTTTTGAAGCCTTTGAATTTGGGAACATTCCCTGAATTTTTCAAAGTCAGAGGCCATCCCTATGAGAAGTTATTGATTTTTCAAATTCATGTTGCTGTTTTGAGTATTTTAATTCCAATAATTAGCATATTGTGAAATAAATTCTAGGAAAATTTGGTGATGTTTATTATGACCAGAGGAACTTAGGAAAAATAGGTTTTGAATTAATCCACTTGGAATAACCCTAATTGGCTTAAACACCCAAAATAGCTCCTTAATTAATTAGAGTTAACCATATATCAAATTGACTTGAAATCAATTCTCCACTGACCTTTAGGATCAGAGGAACCCACCATAAAAATTTGAAGTCAATTGGACTTGGTTAGCCCTACTAAATGGGTTGATTAAGCCATTTAGCCATTTTAAACTTTAAAAATTCATAACTTTCAAAATACTTTTCAAAAATTCACCAAATTGGTTTTGGAGCCTCTCTGATATTAGGGGAATTTAAGAAAATTAAAATTTCAATTTTTTAAAAAAAGTTGATTTTTTGGTATTATTTTTATATCTTAATAATTAAAAAATAATAAAAAACACAAAAATAATAAAATTCACCAAAATGTCACATTTTGAATTTTAATCACTTAGGAACAAACCCCATATTTTTATTAGGTCTATTTAATGAGATATTAAATTTTAAAGCCCTAGGGTAATTTTAAAATTAAAAAAAATGTATTTTCTAACATTTTCACTAAAATAATTATAATAAATCAAAGAAAAATCAGAAAATTGCAAAAATTGATTCTTTGATTTCCTTGATATCAGAGAGATTTTTGAAAAATATAAATTTCATTTTTCAACCTTTATTTTATTTTTAAATTAATTAATACTCCAAAACTTAAAATAATTATAATAAAAATAATATATTTCAAAAAATCACCAAGATCGGTCCAAGTGGTCCTCTCGGTCATTAGGAATGTCTCATAATTTTCTTAAGGACAGAAACTTTCCCTTGGTCATGTTATTAAATTTTCCTTGAAATCCCTATTTTCCACCAAAAATAATTACATAAATAAATTAAATACAGAAAAATCACATTTTCTCCTCTCATGTCTTTATTGGCATATGAGTGAAGTTACATAAAAATTTCAAGTTCATTTAAGCTCAATTTAGTGAGTTATGAAATTATTAAGCTTGAAGGGCAAAATGGTAATTAAAATTTTAACCCTTAATTAAAACTTTAGGTTTAATAAAAAATTAACAAGTAAAATATTTGATCCTAATCTGATTTGGATGATTGAAACTTAAATAATTAAAGGGTAGAAACCTACTAAACAATTTAAAATAATTGAAATAAACCTTAATTAAATAATTGATTAAATTTGGAAGAATAATAAAATTGGAATTATTAAAATAGGGATATTATTAGGAAGAGATTTATTCTTTAATTTAAAAATCCCTAAATTAATCATCTCAATAATATGTAATTCTTAATCAAAATGATAATTCAAATTTAAGTTTTAAAATGTTAAAGGACTTAATCATTAAAATTAAATTAGAATTAAATTAAAGATTAAATTAAATTAAATCAAACAAATTAAATTAATTTAAATTAAATTAAATCAAATAAATTATATTAAATTAAATTGAACAAATTAAATTAAATTGAATTAAATTTAATTAAAATTAAATGAAATTAATTGAATAAAAATTAAATTAATTTAAAAAAAATAAATAATTAAATTAAATTAAATTAAATTAAATTAAATTAAATCATATTAAATTAAATTAAATTAAATTAAATTAAATTAAATTAAATTAAATTAAAATTAAATCAAATTAAATTAAATTAAAGGAAATTAAATTAAATTAAATCAAATCAAGTTAAATTAAATTAAATTAATTCATATCAAATCAAACTAAATTGAATTAAATTAAATTAAATAATAGAATCAAGTTAAAATTAAAATCAAGTTAAATTGAATCAAAATTGAAACTAAACTAAATTAAATTAAATTAAAGTTAAATTAAATTGAATTAAACAACATCACCTAAGACATAAGGAAATTAAATATAAAGTAACTTGAACACTATTCCAAATTTAAATCCGATAACTGAAGTTAAACTAAATCACAAATCGTTGGAACACCAATTTGCCCTCGAAAATTTTTATTATCATAACTCCTAAATATAACATTAAATGAAATGATACTTCACTTATAGGATATTCAGATGTCCTGGTTCACTGAGCAAGATAACAAAACCTGAATTCGTGGACGATTAATTCATTTGTATAATTAAATTCATTTGGACTTAAAACAACTCTAGCAATATTGAAAAGATGTTTAAGATTCTTCTTAAGCACTTTCTCTATATGATAGGATACTTATAAGAACAATTGAACTTAATTGTTCTTTGATGAAGAAAATCGTCCTCAAACCAAAACACAAGAACCTAGGCGTCATAGGAAATGACTAGCTATAGGATTAGGAATTTGGTAGAAAACCATAACCCTTCCCATAGCTTTACCTAGGAACTTGCTTAAATATTCTAATTGTGTTTTAAGTGCAGCTTGGGATGACGGGAAGACCCTCCAGGTACGCTTTTATTTTATTGCAATTTATTCAATCGCATCGTACTTACTTTTCTTGCATGATAAACAAATTGTTGCATGAAAACCCACACCTTTAGGATAGTCCCTAAAACTGAAACCAAAACTAAATTAATAGTCATTTCAAGATAAAATTCACTGCCACAACATTTCAAAATATAAAACAACTCAAAATTCAATCACAAACAAAACACAAAACTACAATTACAACTAAATTAAAACGTCCTGTTGGATGATCGGGAATACCTCGGATAATGTAACCTACGTGTTGCTAACGGGATTTCCCATGGTCTAAATGAAAGTGTGGAACTCATTTAGTTGAGTTTAGCAAATTCATCTGGACTAAGTGAATCCTATAAAAATAACGATGCCGGAAGGATGGAACCGTGGGATCTTAACCGGTGTCGTTATAATCAACTTTAAGATTTGTTTTAATTAAAATATAAAAGCACTTGGAAATTAAGATTTTCTCTAAACCAAAACACTTTTCTCATCTCCTGATTTATGACTTCTATAACTAAACTTTCTGCAACAACAAGGAGCTCGGAGCATAGTGGGCAGCACGGCCATCGTCATCAGCAAAACCTGAGTCTACTTCAGCAAAACCTTCTTAGAATTAAAATAACCAAGCCATAGGACTTCGAGGTAGTTTGCCTAGTGCAACATAAATCCTCAACCTCTTCGTTAGGCATTTGCATGATCATTTCATGTAAATTAAGCCCTAACCGGTCTTAGGATTTCCGAGGTAGTCGTCCGATAAGACATAAACCCTCACATCTTCGAGGCTATTTGTATGATCATGTCATACGAATATAAGTCCTAATTAATTAAAATTGGAAAGATCAAAACATTAAATAAATATTAGGACTTTCCTAAATCCAAGCCAAATAATAGGATAGTTGGGAAATTACCGAAGTTCGCTTCGGATCTGTGATTTCTCCTACCTTTCTTCCTTTTAATTCCCAAAACAAAATGTTCCAAACTTGATCCATTCCCTATTGAAATTCCAAAATTCAATCCTTTGAAAACTTAAACTTTGAAATTCTTGAGAGCGAAATTATCGATTATTATCGAGAGTTTTCTTAGGTGATTCCCGTCACTTAAGATGTAATTAACTATAGTGAGCTTGCCCTTATAGGGAATTTTAAGAACCCGAGTCATATAAACCCCGCTTAATTCATTTATATTAAGCAGGGGAACTTGTCGACTTATAAAATTGGTTCGCAGACCAAACGGATGTCACAAATCTTCTAGTTTATTTAATCGAGCCCCAACGTCAAGCAGTGTGCCTATTCTTCGGGATAGATACACGGTTTGTGGTATAGTGCTCGTTTATATAAACTATTTGGGATGTGAGATCGGTTTGATTTAATATCTTAAAATCTTCAAATTTAAAATTATTTTTAAAATTAAATACTACTTTTCAAATTATTTATTTAAATTAAATTAAAAATTCGCTGACAATTTCTGTAGGTGACCCCTTTTCAAAATACAACACAACCAGTCATCAATGTTGATTGGGAAGACAGTTCTGAAGAATAAAAAGAGATCAAACAAGAAGCAGCGACAATAAGTCGGAAGAAGCCGCAATTCAAAATCTCTCTCGAAGATGAGAAGAACGAAGAATACAAATCAATGTACGAGAAGATTAACCACTATGTACATACCATGACCCTGACCCCGATCCATTCTAATAAGATCGAGGGTATGGTGGTCAAAGAGGTACGTAGCAGCGGTGCAAAGCCAATCAAATTCTACCGTGGTGCTCCTTCCTCCAAAGCGAAAATAATGTACAATTTGAAGATGTCACTTCATCGAATTAATGGAATTACCTTTTGAGTGGTACTCTCCCTGTGTTCAAAATTTAATTCAACGTGGTTTCTTACCTCGACAATGGACAAAAGGCCAATCACAACATTTTGAAAATTTATGGAATAACTCCGATCGTCCACCCAATTCAAAGCATGGTCTCGGATTCGACACAGTAGGATCAGTTGACGATACTGAATTTTGATTGGTTGTCACTTGCGAGTCTAATGAAAACTGCATGGAAACTACAGAAGAATTTGAAGATTTACAAATTGGAGACGCTCCACCAGAATTCGAAGAAGAAATTATATCTACAATAGATGAGTTAATGGAAGTTAACTTAGGTACTAGCAAAGAGCCTAGACCTACCTTTGTTAGCTCCTTACTCAATAAAGAAGACTCCGAAGAAATAATCAAGTTATTAATGGAATTTAAAGACTGTTTTGCTTGGAACTACGATGAGATGCCAGGATTAGCTCCAGAGGTCGCAGTCCATAAGCTAGGAGTGGATCCTACTTCGTCCCGAGTCAGACAAGGTCCCAGAAGAATGCGTCTAGAAATTGAATAACAAGTCATAGCTGAAGTTAAAAAGCTAATAGACGCTAAATTTATCCTTGAAGAACAATACCCGACTTGGTTAGCCAATGTGGTGCCAGTCAGAAAGAAGAATGGTCAGATCAGAATTTGTGTGGACTTCAGAGATTTAAACAAGGCATGTCCAAAAGATGAATTCCTTTACCGATCCCGAATTAATGATCGACATCGCTTCGACACATGAAATATTCTCATTCATGGATGGATCTTCGGGATACAACCGGATAAAAATGGCTCCGAGAAGATGAAAAGCTTACGAGCATTCGGAACGCCGATCGGAGTATATTCGTTACACGAGTGATGCCATTCGGATCGAAGAACGCGGGAGCAACCTACCGGAGAGCGATGACAAGAATTTTTGATGATCTCATCCACAATCAAGTCGAATGCTACGTGGACGATGTGGTCATCAAAAGCAAAGTAAAGGACAACCACTTGTATGATTTGAGAATTGTTTTCGAACGATTAAGACAATTTAACCTTAAGATGAATCCCTTAAAATGCGCCTTCGGCGTCACCTCCGGAAATTCTTAGGTTTCGTTGTCCGACATCGTGGAATTGAAATCGACCCGGAAAATATTAAAGCTATCTTAGAAATGCCGCCTCCCAGAAACCTTAAAACAACTACGATCTTTTCAAGGGAAGTTGGCATATCTTCGACGCTTTATCTCAAACTTGTCGGGTAGGTGTCCGCCTTTCTCGGCATCTGGTTAAAAAGGACGCCAAATTTATTTGGGAAGAGAAATGCCAGAAGGCCTTCGAGGACATTAAACAATATTTAATGACACCTCCTCGTCTTAGCAGCCTCGATCTCGAGTAGACCGGCGATACTTTATACCGCGGCTTTAGACGACTCTCTCGGAGCCCTGTTAGCTTGAGTCGATGATGAGGGTAAAGAAAATGCTCTTTACTATTTAAGCCGTCGTTTACTTCCGATGTAAATAAGGTATCCCACAATTGAAAAGCATTGTTTGGCCTCGATCTTCGCCGCTCAAAAGCTCGGGCACTACATGCTTTCTCATAAGGTCGACCTGATCTCGAAGTTTAATCCATTACAATACTTGATGACTCGTCCAACACTTTCCGGCGGACTTGCCGGATGGTCGATGATATTATTGCAATTCGATATAACTTTCGTGCCTCTTCGTGCCGTAAAGGGACAATTCTTAGCAGACTTCCTCGCAGACACACCCTTTGCGGCGGAATCTCCTCTCGATGACGATCCGCAGGATAAACAAATAATGAGCCTAGGAGACCCTGATGATCGACGTTGGCAATTATATTTCGACGGAGCATCTTCAGCACACAAAGACTAAGAATCGCAAGTGATAGTGCCCGGTAAGGCTGGAATCGGGCTAATCTTTATAACACCGAAGCGGGGGATGTTAAGATACTCCCACCACTTGACAGAGCCGTGTACAAATAATGAAGCAGAATACGAAGCCCTCATAACAGGACTGGAATTAACTATTCAAATAGGGATAACAGACATCAACATCTACGGGGATTCGCAGTTAATCATTCAACAGATCGCTGGACAGTACAGAATTTTAAAATCAAGACTCGAGCAATACTTCCAGTATGTCATACAGTTGTTTGAACAAATTCCTAATGTGACAATTTACAAAATTCCCAGGAGAGAAAACGCTTTAGCAGATGCGTTAGTCCGCCTCGCAAAAGAATTTGCCTGCTTGCAAGATGAATCGGTGGAAGTGTCGGTTCACGGACGTCGAGTCCTATCACGGCTCGACATAGACACAATACACAAATCGAAAAAAGAAGAAGAATCGGTTGCAACGGTGATAGAAAACACGAGAAGATTGGCGACGGCCATTACTGACTACCGCAAACGGGAAAACTACCATACGATAGGTCGCTAGCCCATCAGATCAAGAAAAGAACTTTGTCCAACGCATTAATAAACAACACGTTATACATGAGGTCTTTCGATCAAATGTGGCTAAGGTGCCTAAGCGGGTCCGAGGCCCGTGAAATTGTTAAAGAAGTGCATTCAGGACTCTGTGGCGCTCGCCAGTCGGGTCCGAAGATGAAAATGAAAATTAAAAGATTAGGGTACTACTGGCCCTCGATGATGACCGACTGCATGAAAATCGCCAAGAGCTGTCACCAATGCCAAGTACACGGAGTGGTTCTACACCAACCTCCAAATGTGCTACATCCGACAATTGCGTCATGGCCATTTGAATGTTGGGGCACGAATATAGTGGGTCCATAGAACCACCATCTTGAAAAGGACATCGTTTCATTCTTGCGGCTACAGATTACTTTTCCAGTGGGCAGAGGTAGTTCCACTTAGAGAAGTGAAAGCACACCACGTGCTACGGTTTTTCAAGAACCAAGTTGTCTACCGTTTCGGAGTGCCGCGCGAGATCATCTCGGATAATGGGTCGGCATTCGAAGCACACAAATCAACAATTTTGTCGGGAGACACGGAATCGGTCGGCGATATTCAATAATTTACTACCCAAGAGCAAACGGCTCAGGTCGAGGCTTTTAATAAAACTCTCGTTCAAATCTTAAAGAAAACTTTGGACGATAATAAGAGAAATTGGCACGAGAAGTTATTAGAAGCCTTATGGGCCTACCGAACAACCTTCGAACTCCTACTCAAGCTACACCTTACGCTCGCGGTGTATGGGTCCGAGGCGATATTACCTTTAGAGGTTCGACTTCCTTCACTCGGGATTGCGATTGCAAACAAAATCACGACGAAGAGAACGCCAAATTACGACTAGAGGAATTAGAAAGCCCGGAAGGTAAAAGACTTGCAGCGCAACAGAATTTAGAACTATACCAAGCTAAGATGGTTCAAGCCCATGACGGATCGAGTCCGCCCGAGAACCTTCAAAGTTGGTGACTTAGTTCTCGTTCTCAAAAGACCTATCCTTGCACACCGCAAGATAGGAGGAAAATTTGAACCCACTTGGGAAGGATCATTCGTGGTTGAAGCAGTATACTCAGGAGGTTCCTACCAGCTAGTGAATTGCCAGGGAGAACGACATATGCTTCCGATCAACGGACGATACTTGAAAAAGTATTATGCTACCTGATGTTTCGAAGGAATGAATTCTTCATCCCTATAAGCACGGGTGAAGTAGTTACTTATGACTGGGTCCGAACCCAAAAATAATAAAAAATGTGCTAAAATAAATAAAATCATGATAATAAAGTTTTCCTTGTTTTCTCTTCCATATCAAAATCTCTTTCCTGGTCTTATCCCACTTCATTCTTGTTAAATTTAAAAATACAAGAAGTAATAAAAAATGTCTTTAATAAACATTTTCTTAATGTTCTTGTTCTTAGTACAGCCCCACGATCCTTTTCCTTGTCTTTTCGCGGGGAAATGTCGAACGGGCGGTTGGTCTCGAACTTTAGAAATGGCGTAAGCCTTGCACTCGATGAAAAGAGGGTGAAAGATGGAGCGATAATCGAGATTGACTCGGACTTCGCACCAGCAGGCTTACAGTACGAGGAAAGTGACTAGATCCCAGTTGACCGAGAGGAACTTCCCAGTCAGACAGTGATGAAAATGGGTGGCCCGAGCCACAAATCCAGCAGCAAGAAAAGAAAAACAAACACTGAAGAAGACAAGAAAATCAAGTCTGTAGTCGCTACAACAGAGGGCAGGCTTGTCAGCGCCGCGCCCGCGTAAACTCGGGAAGTTCGAAGAGCTACTCTCACGACAACGCAAAGAAGAAATAAAAATCGCCGTATACGTAAGATGTTAACCAAACTAGCGGCGGACCGGCGCGACGAGGCGATTGCCAGCGCCGAGTACATATACCTCGAGGACGCCGGTTCACCGAGTGCCGGAAGAAAGGAGGCCGACTCCTAGGATAACGAAGGGACCAGGGAAATCTCACGAAGATCGGAAGAAAGAAGGCTACCACGCCACCAAATAGAACCACCGGTAATGCATGACCTTGTTGCGAAGCAACCCGGAGGATGTCCCGACGGACATCATCTCCGAGGAGCCGAGGTATGCGGGGGAACGTGAAGGGATTGAGCCATATATCCCACAATATGTCACTGAGGCCCCGCCATTTGCGGATTATTCCGAATATGAGTCGGAAAGAATTCGGAATGTCGAAAAGAAAACTTTTGAATACTTCGAGAGAATCGAGGCGGAAGGATCAATATACTAGAAGGCCTCGAGCTACATACGGACGTATTCTCGGAATATGAACAACAACAAATCGTGGATTGCATCCGGGATTTGAAAAGAATGGGCCGAGCAGGCCGCCTAAGGGAAAACACCTACTCAGAACCTCGGAGATGGATGCCAGGGAAAGGAAGAATTACAATACAATGTGGATGTTGTTACAACTTTGCGGAAGACAGGAAGGGAACCCTCCGGGAATACTCCGTCATGGCCGAGTGGATCCAATGCCATTAGTCATCAAGAGAATGGTAAAGAGATTGATAACATGGAGAGTGTCGCGATAGATTGCATATCCAATATTTGCATTATTAACATCTACAAGCGGGGTGATCGCATACCCCCTCACATAGATCACCACGACTTTGTCGGACAACTTGCACGCAGTCTCTTTCCGAATGAGTGTAACATCATGTTCGGATCGACCTCCGGATAAGCGGGCCAGAGTGAGTTCCGAGGGCCGGTGAAGATACCATTACCGGTAGGTTCCGTCATGATATTGAAGGGCAACGGAGCGAGATATCGCTAAACATTGCATACTAGGAGTACCGGTGAAGCGGATCTCGGTTACTTTCGAAGGATGGACGACGGGAAGACACCTTACCATTTCCAGCCGGACTCGGAGCTAGAGAGCCTCCGGACTTACGAGCTGTGAGCTACATGGAAAATATCACACCTCCAATGTACATCCATACGGCATCCTTGCCAAGGATGGCTTGGAAGGTGATGTTATTGACCATGTACCCCACTATTTAGACATGGATTTTTGACAGATGCTTCTTTGGATGGATCGACAAAGATCATACATAATTCGTTTTGAGTCTACATGGATTGTATGAGATGTATTCCAGATCGAGTTGTATGATGTATCTTCGACATGATTGGAATGAAAGTGACCATGTCACATTTTTGGCATTCACCTCTTTTGTGCAAATTGACTGGGAAACACCATTAAAGTTAAATGAACTTCGAACAAGGAACAGAAAAGAAATAAAAAAAAGAATAAAAGAAAACTTTCCTTAAAAACATATAAAAATGACGAACACCAAATTCACATGAACATTAAATAAACGATAAAATAAATTTGAATCTTTAAAGGACAAATAAAATGAGCACAAATCTCAATCAAATTTCAAATTCAATCTTTCCAAATGTCAAATCAAATCTCAATCAAATTCAAACTTTTGGGGTTGAGGATTTTACATCTGAGACTGCATTGTTTTAGGATTCTTTCCTATCGCAATGAAATACATCAAATTCAAACTTTTGGGGTTGAGGATTTTACATCCTAGACTCGCATTGCTTTAGGATTATTTCCCTATCGCAATGAAAACCATCAAAATCAAACTTTTGGGGTTGAGGATTTTACATCCGAGACTTGCATTGCTTTAGGATTCTTTCCTATCGCAATGAAATACATCAAAATCAAACTTTTGGGGTTGACGATTTTACATCCGAGATCGCATTGCTTTAGGATTCTTTCCCTATCGCAATGAAATACATAAAAATCAAACTTTTGGGGTTGAGGATTTTACATCCGAGACTGCATTGCTTTAGGATTCTTTCCCTATCGCAATGAAATACATCAAAATCAAACTTTTGGGTTGAGGATTTTACATCCGAGACTGCATTGCTTTAGGATCCTTTCCATATCGCAATGAAATACATCAAATCAAACTTTTGGGTTGAGGATTTTACATCCGAGACTGCATTGCGTTAGGATCCTTTCCCTATCGCAATAAAATACATCAAAAATCAAACTTTCGAAGTTGAGGATTTTATATCCGAGACTGCATTGCTTTAGGATTCTTTCCCTATCGCAATGAAATACATCAAATCAAACTTTTGGAGTTGAGGATTTTACATCCGAGACCGCATTGCTTTAGGATCATTTCCCTATCGCAATGAAATACATCAAATCAAACTTTTGGGTTGAGGATTTTACATCCGAGACTCGCATTGCTTTAGGATCCTTTCCCTATCGCAATGAAATACATCAAAATCAAACTTTTGGGTTGAGGATTTTACATCCGAGACTGCATTGCTTTAGGATCCTTTCCCTATCGCAATGAAATACATCAAATTAAACTTTTGGGGTTGAGGATTTTACATCCGAGACTGCATTGCTTTAGGATCCTTTCCCTATTGCAATGAAATACATCAAAATCAAACTTTCGGAGTTGAGGATTTTACATCCGAGACTCGCATCGCTTAGGGTTCTTTCCCTATCGCAATGAAATACATCAAATTTAAATTTCTTGGGGTTGAGGATTTTACATCCGAAGTTGCATTGCTTTAGGATTCTTTCCTTATCGCAACGAAATACATCAAAATCGAACTCTTGAGGTTAAGGATTTTACATCCAATACCGCATTGCTCTGAGATCTCTCCTCGTTGCAATGATTCAATCCAATCAATTCAATTTTCTTTTGAGGTTGAAGATGTTACATCTAAAACCACAAAATTCCAATTTTCACTTTCAGTTCGAATCCCTTCAAATTAATTTTGACAAAACATCAATCTAAATTGAAACTCAAACTAAAATCTAAGCTCACACATCAAAACTTAAATTGAAACAAAATAAAATCTAAATAGAAATTCCCACAGGTCATGTGATTTGGGATTCACTTCATTTTCCTTTCCCCTTCCCCAGCGAGAGTTCAGGAATCTCCAGTCTCAGAGATATGCTTGACACTCCCCAGCGGAAACTCTTTTACTTTGTCCTAAGTTTGTCACTTGGACATCTATATTAGTTTTGTTGATCTCTTCGGTCAACGCCAATATGCGCGGTGTGCTTGGTTAGCTCACCACACCTATTGGGGGTCCATTTGTTGACCTCATTTTTGATGAGGTCTTCTCTTCTTCTTTTTAGTACTTAGGATCTAGCCTTAGGCTTTTCCTTTGACTGTCTTAGAGGACTAGAATTGGGACCCACCACCTAGAATTTCAAACCACTTCTTAACTCCCTGCAAACTCTACAAACTTCACTGTAGACCCTTAATCATCTAGAGGGTTGAAATCAAATGTGGAAGTTTAAAGGATGAGTTCCTATGTGGCTCTTTGGCCTTAGGACTACCCCAGGTGGCCTGGTCCAGTGAGGGCTGACCTACACACACACTACATTTATACACTACACTTTCACACACCTATACCCAATCGACCTCCCGACTCATGTAGGTGATTCACATGGATGGTCCTTAACCCCTAAGCCCTCGGCTAAGAGGGTTAGGAACAACATATTGGATGCCTCAAATGAGTCCCTTCATGGCTCATGTGGGCTTGATATGGCTTCATGGCTCAACCAAAATAATTTTATTCCACTTACATTCACCCAATCTTCAATTTTCCAAATTTTCAATTTTTGACCCCGGGACCCTACACGCTAGCTTACCCAAAACCCTCGAAATTACCCAATTTTTGCAAAATTTCCAAATCACCCAAAGTTCCTCAAAACCAGTCCCAAACATTTCCACATCACTCAAATTGATCATCCATAGCCAAAAATACCAAGAATTCCAAAAATACCTCCCAATACCCTCCAAATACCCAAAATACCCCTCTTGACCCAAAAATCCAAAAAATTAAAAAAAATTCCCAGAAAATTCCAGAAAATCCCAAATATTCCAATTTTCATTTTGTTCAACTACACCATGGGCCAATTTTGTCAATTTACCCTACTTTTGTCAAAACCCCCAATTTGGCCCATTTTAACCCAAAGTGAACCCAATGTCAAACCAAACCTACCCAATCAACCCAAATTCTGGTCCAATTCAATTCTAAACTTCACTTCAACATTCCCAACACCAATCTAGACCAAATCCAAGTCCAATTTGATTGACATTTGGATCCAATTTCACTTTTAGCCTTAAAGCCCAATTTGGACCCATGACCCAAACCTAACCCAAACTCACCCAATTCAACTCCAATTAACCCCAAATCTTTTCCAAATCTTCCTTAACATTACCACAAACAAAACACTAACATGATTTGCCCAACATTTAGGCCCAAACCCCACTCAAATTCAACCCAAAGCTAAAAGGCCCAATTTTGACCTAAACCAAAACCTAACCCAAATGAGCCCAAACCCCAAAATCAAAGCCCAACCAATGTCAAAACCTCTTTGAAACACTCCCATAAACATTTCCCAAAATTAATTTTACATCAATTTCAACCCTAGCCCAACATTGGCCCAAATTATCCCAATTTGACCTATATTGGCCCATTCACCGAAAGCCCAAATTCAGCCCAATTCGAACCCAAATCACTCCCAATTTGCTCCAAGTCACTCATGACACATCTATGAGCTAAACCCAAAAATTGTTTGGCCCAAGCCTTTGCCAAAATTTCATCCTAAAATCCATTTTAAAATCCAAAAGCCCACTTCCCTAAACAATTTTAAAAGCCCATTTTCACCAAATACAAAAGCCCAAAATTGGCCCTAAAGCCCACATGGCAATTTCTTTTCATCATACCTTTAATTGATATCTCCCCTAAGTTTCAAAATCATCATTAAACCATTCCAAATCAAGCTTCATACAAATTCCCATCAAATTACCAAAAATTTCTAAAATCCATTTTCATGAAATTGACGAAGCTTTTCCCGAAGCCGAAGACAAGCCATGCATGCCATGGACAAGCCACATGAAGCCATGGAAGGTTTGACATGTGATCAAGCCATTAATGGCAAAAGGAGGAGCCTCTTTTAAGCCCCCTTAAAAAGGTTTTAACCCTTTTAATACTTCACCTTAATCCATGATTAATCAAAATATTCATGGATGGTGACTTCTCCACCCTTTCCTAGCTGATCCATCGATCCTCCCTCGGCCAAATCAGCCATGGGGAGGTGAACCAAGCCCAAAAGGTGGGTTGACCCCTTTGGACCCAAAATGAGCTCCTCCCCATTCCATTTCAATTCAACTCCTTTACACATGTCCATGGCCGATTAGCTGCACTAAGCCCGACTACGACCTCCACGACCTTGAGGGTGACCGACCACTGGCGGCCGACCACCACGGCCCGCCGGAAACCACCGAGCCGAGAGCTAACATGTGAGCCCGAACTTGGAATTCTCACTTGCTGAGTCGCCCCATCCCAGTGGCCATTGCGAGTTGTTCTTCTCTTGCCGAGAGCGGCTGATCCCGAGCCTTAACTCTCCACGGAGGCCCTCCACCCTCTCCTATTTAAACACCACCCCCTCTCGGCCATGAGAGGTGCTTGAACCGAGACCTTGCGAAACCACTGCCAAAATTGTTCAGAACACTCTCCATACTTAGAGCAGTTGATCCCCGAGTGACAATTTGCCACTAATCCCACCAACGAGCCCGATTTCTCGGCCGAAATTCCACCCAAAACCGGGACACTTCTCCACGGTGGATCAATCCTCAAATTGATTGGTCCTACACCTTCACCGGACCGAGGAAGGAGTCCACGCAGCAAAAGCCCCTCCCCGGGCCACCCGGTTGCTCCGGCCTCCATGCTTTGTGATCGGGCGTGGTCGAAATCATGCACTAGGCGATTCATCGGACCGGGAGACTTCATTTGGAGCTTGTCGGGATCCAATCGAAGGTGACACAACCCTCGGATTGAAGCCACACTTCTGCGAGCAAAGGTATGAGCTAATTCTTCATCCCGAGCTTACGGAGATTCTCTATTTCAAATGCTTTAATTTCGATGCATTATCATCGTGTAGATGTATTCGTCTCTTGAAGACGAATCCATAGAGCATAAGAACACGAAAATCCATTGAGTATTGAGTGAGATATTAGGGATTTAGTGTGGACGGCTCTCGGGTGAGGACGCTTGGGGACGATGAACGGATGCCGTTCATTTAATACACGCACGGACGGACGGCCAGGATCGCGTCGGATCAGGAGATGGAACGACACCGCGGGGCTCCGGAGCGCTGAGTCAGATGGCGGCGTCGAACTAGAATGCGCCGCGTGGCCTTTCGGAGCTGCCGAGGTTGACGCGGCGCCGCGTGGATAAATAGAAAATTAGGGTATTTTTGATTTATTTAATTCCCCTAAACTTCAAAAATGCATAACTTTGTGTAGGAAAATCAGAAAAATAAAATAAAAATACCCTCTTGCTCAGTGAACAGAGGAGAATAATGTGGAAAAGAAATCATCTAATTTCATCAAGTATTTTATTTGTAATGATTTATTTACTCTCTGTATTGTTTTAATTCTCCATGCATATAGGAAATTCATCATGGCATGAGACCATAGGGCTTTTGAAGCCTATGAATTTGGGAACATTCCCTGAATTTTCCAAAGTCAGAGGCCATCCCTATGAGAAGTTATTGATTTTTCAAATTCATGTTGCTATTTTGAGTATTTTAATTCCAATAATTAGCATATTGTGAAATAAATTCTAGGAAAATTTGGTGATGTTTATTATGACTAGAGGAACCTAGGAAAAATAGGTTTTGAATTAGTCCACTTGGAATAACCCTAATTGGCTTAAACACCCAAAATAGCTCCTTAATTAATTAGAGTTAACCATACCTCAAATTGACTTGAAATCAATTCTCCACTGACCTTTAGGATCAGAGGAACCCACCATAAAAATTTGAAGTCAATTGGACTTGGTTAGCCCTACTAAATGGGTTGATTAAGCCATTTAGCCATTTTAAACTTTAAAAATTCATAACTTTCAAAATACTTTTCAAAAATTCACCAAATTGGTTTTGGAGCCTCTCTGATATTAGGGGAATTTAAGAAAATTAAAATTTCAATTTTTTAAAAAAAGTTGATTTTTTGGTATTATTTTTATATCTTAATAATTAAAAAATAATAAAAAACACAAAAATAATAAAATTCACCAAAATGTCACATTTTGAATTTTAATCACTTAGGAACAAACCCCATATTTTAATTAGGTCTATTTAATGAGATATTAAATTTTAAAGCCCTAGGGTAATTTTAAAATTAAAAAAAATGTATTTTCTAACATTTTCACTAAAATAATTATAATAAATCAAAGAAAAATCAGAAAATTGCAAAAATTGATTCTTTGATTTCCTTGATATCAGAGAGATTTTTGAAAAATATAAATTTCATTTTTTAACCTTTATTTTATTTTTAAATTAATTAATACTCCAAAACTTAAAATAATTATAATAAAAATAATATATTTCAAAAAATCACCAAGATTGGTCCAAGTGGTCCTCTGGTCATTAGGAATGTCTCATAATTTTCTTAAGGACAGAAACTTTCCCTTGGTCATGTTATTAAATTTTCCTTGGAAATCCCTATTTTCCACCAAAAATAATTACATAAATAAATTAAATACGGAAAAATCACATTTTCTCCTCTCATGTCTTTATTGGCATATGAGTGAAGTTACATAAAAATTTCAAGTTCATTTAAGCTCAATTTAGTGAGTTATGAAATTATTAAGCTTGAAGGGCAAAATGGTAATTAAAATTTTAACCCTTAATTAAAACTTTAGGTTTAATAAAAAATTAACAAGTAAAATATTTGATCCTAATCTGATTTGGATGATTGAAACTTAAATAATTAAAGGGTAGAAACCTACTAAACAATTTAAAATAATTGAAATAAACCTTAATTAAATAATTGATTAAATTTGGAAGAATAATAAAATTGGAATTATTAAAATAGGGATATTATTAGGAAGAGATTTATTCTTTAATTTAAAAATCCCTAAATTAATCATCTCAATAATATGTAATTCTTAATCAAAATGATAATTCAAATTTAAGTTTTAAAATGTTAAAGGACTTAATCATTAAAATTAAATTAGAATTAAATTAAAGATTAAATTAAATTAAATCAAACAAATTAAATTAATTTAAATTAAATTAAATCAAATAAATTAAATTAAATTAAATTGAATTAAATTTAATTAAAATTAAATAAAATTAATTGAATAAAAATTAAATTAATTAAATAATTAATTAATTAATTAATTAATTAAATTAAATTTAATTAAATCATATTATATTAAATTAAATTAAATTAAATTAAATTAAATTAAAATTAAATCAAATTAAATTAAATTAAAGGAAATTAAATTAAATTAAATTAAATCAAGTTAAATTAAATTAAATTAATTCATATCAAATCAAACTAAATTGAATTAAATTAAATTAAATAATAGAATCAAGTTAAAATTAAAATCAAGTTAAATTGAATCAAAATTGAAACTAAACTAAATTAAATTAAATTAAAGTTAAATTAAATTGAATTAAACAACATCACCTAAGACATAAAGAAATTAAATATAAAGTAACTTGAACACTATTCCAAATTTAAATCCGATAACTGAAGTTAAACTAAATCACAAATCGTTGGAACACCAATTTGCCCTCGAAGACTTTTATTATCATAACTCCTAAATAGAACATTAAATGAAATGATACTTCACTTATAGGATATTCAGATGTCACAGTTCATCGAGCAAGATAACAAAACCTGAATTCCTGGACGATTAATTCATTTGTATAATTAAATTCATTTGGACTTAAAACAATTCTAGCAATATTGATAAGATGTTTAAGATTCTTCTTAAGCACTTTCTCAATATGATAGGATACTTATAAGAACAATTGAACTTAATTGTTCTTTGATGAAGAAAATCGTCCTCAAACCAAAACACAAGAACCTAGGCGTCATAGGAAATGACTAGCTATAGGATTAGGAAATTGGTAGAAAACCATAACCCTTCCTTTAGCTTTACCTAGGAACTTGCTTAAATATTCTAATTGTGTTTTAAGTGCGGCTTGGGATGACGGGAAGACCCTCAGGGTATGCTTTTATTTTATTGCGATTTACTTTATTACAATTTATTCAATCGCATCGTACTTACTTTTCTTGCATGATAAACAAATTGTTGCATGAAAACCCACACCTTTAGGATAATCCCTAAAACTGAAACCAAAACTAAATTAAAAGTCATTGCAAGATAAAATTCACCGCCACAACATTTCAAAATATAAAACAACTCAAAATTCAATCACAAACAGAACACAAAACTACAATTACAACTAAATTAAAACGTCTTGTTGGATGATCGGGAATACCTCGGATGATGTAACCTACGTGTTGCTAACGGGATTTCCCACGGTCTAAATGAAAGTGTGGAACTCATTTAGTTGAGTTTAGCAAATTCATCGGACTAAGTGAATCCGATAAAAATAACGATGCCAGAAGGATGGAACCGTGGGATCTTAACCGGTGTCGTTATAATCAACTTTAATATTTGTTTTAATTAAAATATAAAAGCACTTGGAAATTAAGATTTTCTCTAAACCAAAACACTTTTCTTATCTCCTGATTTATGACTTCTATAACTAAACTTTCTGCAACAACAAGGAGCTCGGAGCATAGTGGGCAGCACGGCCATCGTCATCAGCAAAACCTGAGTCTACTTCAGCAAAACCTTCTTAGAATTAAAATAACCAAGCCATAGGACTTAGAGGAAGTTTGCCTAGTGCAACATAAATCCTCAACCTCTTCGTTAGGCATTTGCATGATCATGTCATGTAAATTAAGCCATAACCGGTCTTAGGATTTCCGAGGTAGTCGTCCGATACGACATAAACCCTCACATCTTCGAGGCTATTTGTATGATCATGTCATACGAATATAAGTCCTAATTAATTAAAATTGGCAAGATCAAAACATTAAATAAATATTAGGACTTTCCTAAATCCAAGCCAAACAATAGGATAGTTGGGAAATTACCGAAGTTCGCTTCGGATCTGTGATTTCTCCTACCTTTCTTCCTTTGAATTCCCAAAACAAAATGTTCCAAACTTGATCCATTCCCTATTGAAATTCCAAAATTCAATCCTTTGAAAACTTAAACTTTGAAATTATTGAGAGCAGAATTATTGATTATTATCGAGAGTTTTCTTAGGTGATTCCTTCACTTAAGATGTAATTAACTATAGGGGCTTGCCCTTATAGGGAATTTTAAGAACCCACGTAATATAAACCACCGCTTAATTCATTTATATTAAGCGAGGGGAACATTATCGACTTATAAAATTGGTTCGCGGACCAAACGGATGTCACAAATCTTCTAGTTTATTTAATCGAGCCCCATCGTCGAAGCGAGTGTGCCTATTCTTCGGGATAGATACACGGTTTGTGGTACGGTGCTCGTTTATATAAACTATTTGGGATGTGAGATCGGTTTGATTTCATATCTTAAAATCTTCAAATTTAAAAATTATTTTTTAAAATTAAATACTACTTTTCAAATTATTTATTTAAATTAAATTAAAAATTCGCCGACAATTTCTGTAGGCGACCCCTTTTCAAAATACAACACAACCTAAAAATATGCCGACAACTTCTGGCGACTCCGCTGGGGACAATTCCTCTCTCCATTTTAATCAGATGATTCTGCTTTCAAAAATCGGTAGTGTATCCATGTCCCTTGTGGATCAAGCTACCCTTCTTTCCGTTGGAGTACTATGTTCATTTCTACCTTGAACGAGTATAGCCAACATTCTCTTGGATTTAGGAGCCACTGTTTAGACACCCCTAAACGGAGAGGTTCTGAGATCCTTTTGCCTCATTTCTGAGGTGGGGTGGACCACCAATAGGTGTTAGTTTAGGAGTGATCCTCCGAGTCGAGAAATCTTGCATAAGACTTTCTTTTCCTTTTCAACTCTGAATCGGATTCCTTACCTTCTCTATACCTTTGAACATTCTGTTCTAAATAAACAAACCCTCTAATGAATGACTCTTTTAACAAATAACTCCTTCTTATAAATACATGAACAAGAATGTGTTCGGACTCTTTTCGATTCCTCTCTTTTAGTTCTAATGAGAAGAAGCATAACTTGGGACTGACAATCAGGATCTGCCCTGCAGAAATGGAAGCCCCAAAGCTGATTTTCTCCTTCACCAATGGACTCGACTTCGCTGTTTACAAGGATGAGTTGCCCGACGATGGGATCATCCGGTTTGGACAAGGATTCGAGAACACAAATGTCAAGATCACCGACGTTTCCCTTTTCGCGCCGACGAACAAAGTATCCGAAGCGAGAAGCCGTTGCTTGAGTTTAACCTTAGGTCGACTCGAGAGTTTCCTCCCTGCAAAGATTCCGACGCGAGAGAATGCTTGCTTGTCCGCAGGAGGAGCGTTGTTGCTACCCCGCATCGGTGCAGTTGTCTCCGCACCTACCCCGGCTTCGACCGAATTAAAGGGGAAGGAAATCCGGAGACTATGGTGAACTCGTTACCGTGGAGGGTACGGACCTTCTCGTGAGACCTTCGCTTTTAAAATCGGGTCCAGCTCGAGAATTCCATCACTAACACGGACCCGAAGAAGGAACGAGCAGGAAGATTGCCAGGAAGGCCGAGCTGCCGAAGTTGCTTTCTGGAGGAGATCCCGAAATCCCCGAGTACACACCCCGACCTAAATACATACCATTGCTCGAAGATACACCCTTTTTGGAAGGAAGTAGATTCCACCCCCTTTCGCCGCGGTGACGAGGAAAATGTCCGCGGGATTGTTTCTACATTACCTCGACCGGCATACTACAACGACAACGAAAGAAAAGGTCTAGGAACACACCATTTGCCGACTACGGATCGTGATCGAGAAGCTAGCAAAGAAAGATAAATGCCCGTATCGGAGATTCTAAGAAGGATAGGGCGGGTGCCGATCAAATCCCGTCTTAGGCCACGAGTAGAACCTGCCATCGTTACGGAAAAGCCAAATAAAAGGATGAAGGCTAGTCGCTCTATCGTTGTTTCGGGGTTGCGGATTAGGGAGGATACCACCTTCCATCATTTGGGTGACGGACCATCCGGTCCTAGACCTCCTGTCGCTAGAAGGATGGTATGGCGTCCACTACTCTGGACAACTAAGATTGAAACAACGGCCCGAGAAGGAAAGTCTCGTCGGGAGACTTGAATGCGAAGAAAGCGCCCACTGCGATAAGGGGACTCGTGAGAAGGGAACCGGCGGCTATCACACGACAAGCTGCGAGGATGCACGGAAAAGACCACTAGAGGACGCTATGGAAAAGTTGAGGACCGATATTCGACGACTAGCAAAAGAAAGAGAAGAGAAATTCGGAGACGAGATTGATTCATCGGAATTCATGGACGATGAGTATGCGAGAAATCAACATGGTCGAAACACGAGCTTCGTCGGCTTCACAAGGTGCTCCTGCGGCAGTAGAAAGAGAGGAGCCGGAAGTGATGAGAAGGCAACTTCAAGAGAAAGACGATACGATCGCCCGAATGGCGAAAAGGATGGAAGAGATGGTCGTAGACCTAGCCACTCTCCAAAGTCGAGTGCAACCCCAAGAGAGACACCCCGAGAGGTCATTCACATCGTAGACGGAGGAAAGGAGATTACGTCCGTCAATGGGGATGATCAGCTAAAGAAAGATGCGACACAAAGCATGATTCCAGAAAAAGATATCAAGAGCTTGGTGGAATAGCAGGTGCGAGAAGCCTTAGCACAATCAAAGAGCGGGACATCCATTCGGACGGGTAGACCTTACCGGAAGAATTCGACGCTGTCCGGTACCCAAGGCTTCGTACCACCTGCGATTCGAGACCTTTGATGGAGCAGGAACCCCGACAGGCATGTTGCACACTTTCGTGCCAGTTGTTGCAATGCCGGCGGGAGCGATGCATTACTCTTCCGACAGTTCGTCAGCAGCTTGTCAGGGATCGCCTTTGATTGGTACGCAGAATTACCAAATGGTTCAGTGAAGACGTTCTCAGAACTAGAAAACCTCTTCATCAAGCGATTCGCGGAGCTCAGCACCACATCACTATAGGTGATTTAGTGGTAGAGAAGCAGAAGCCGAACGAAACTTTGGTGGATTACATACTTCGATGGAGAAATCTAAGTATGAAGTGTGAACCACAACTACAAGAACAGCATGCAGTCGCCATCTTACTTAAAAGCATTCATGGCCCGATAGCACTTCTTCTCAAGGGATTTACCATTAAGACTTTCGAGAAGTTGTTAAGCAAGGCCGGAAGCTTGCAAGAGGAGGCGAAGCAATTAAGTTTCGCCGATAGGACAGACAAGCAAAAGCCTGTGAAGTCTTTTGAAAAGAAATCTGGGATTGTTGCAGCAGTCGACAAAGGCAAGCAACCAATACAAATATCGTCCGAACGGCCGCAGCAACCTCAACAAAATTATCAGCAACCCCGACCCAGCTATCAGTCATCTCCACAATATGAACAACCGCCTCGTCCGCAACGTACATTAAGGGAGCTTCTGAGCAGGGAGTACCCGTTCAAGAATGAGGCGATGCGAAAATGTTCCGTAGTCGATGAAGACTCAGATTTCCAGTGCCGCGAGCCTAAGAGACCAGAAGAATTAACAAGAAAGGTGATCCCAACTTTTTCTCTTACCATCGGATGCTTGGGCACATGATAGAAGATTGCATTACCTTCAAAAGTTGGCTCAATGACAACCTTCGGAAAGGGAACATAGCAATCCCGAAGGAGTACATGAAGGAACCCCAGAAAGGAGGTTCCGTCAATGTTGTCTCGACTGATCTCATCGTTCCGATAGATCCCTATACAACTGATGATGGATGGACTACCGCTTGGACAAAGTCTTCGAAAAAGATTTTAGACAGCATCCAAAGAGCTTCGGTGCTAGCTTCAATTCAGAGTGTGAAACCTGTCAAGTCGGCACTATCACTTGCGATAGAAGAACCACCTCAATAGGAGACGATTGATGAGAAGAAGAAAATCGACGAAGAAGAGAAGACTGAGACTCCTAAGGCTATGCTAGGGGCTGCTTATCCTAGGATAGTTGTTTCCTATTCGGGGGAGAAATCCCTCTAACCTCTGACTCTGTATGACTATTTGCTCACTCTGGTGGGATCTTATGATGATAAGGGTGATGGCGTTGGCTACGTTTTGACTGTTTCTAATGATTACGTAACTAGCGACAATCCGGACATCGAATTCGATACCAATGACAATTCTCAAATCATACACAATCTCGACGATCGCAATGACGAAGAAGACATCCATCAAGGAGGCTACGAGAGTTCAACAAGCAACGAATCTATCTGCGAGTTTCGAGGAGCTCCGATCATGATAGAGTTAGAGCCTTCGGACTCGAAGCTAATCCGGAAGAACCTGTCATTCCGATTCAGGAAGAAACACCGACAAGCTCAACACTAGAGTCGAAGAAATAACGGAAGTTAACTTAAGAAGTGGAAGAGTTCTACCTCCGAGAATGGGTCCAAAGGACAAAGGAAAGCGAGTGGTTGTTCAAGAAGAACCAACCCGTGCAGAAGAAATACCCATTCGAGAAGAAATCGAGACACATGAAAATAAAGTGGACTATAACGTGCTAGCCCATCTTAGGAAACTACCGGCCAAGCTGAGCATCTACGACGCTCTCATCTTATCAAAGGAGATGAGAGAAGCTCTGATCAAGGCCTTACTTGATCTAGAAATTTGCTTAGCTCAAATGGCCGGAGATTCCTTAGATGAGGTTTGCTCGTTAAAGGAACAACGAGGTGTTACCTTCACGGACAATGACCTTCTACTTGGGACAGCAGACCACAACCGACCGTTGTACATTTCAGTTACAGTCAGGAAGTTTACACTCTCCAGAGTATTGGTAGATCCAGGAGCATCAATCAATATAATGAGTCTTCAAACACTAGCATATTTGGAAATTGAAGCTCGTGAACTCGAAGCTGACAAAATGTTATTAAGAGGATTCAACCAGAAAGGAGAAAGAGCCCTCGGATCGATAACGCTACTAATGAAGACCGGTGACTTAGCAAAGACAACCGCAAAATTTCACATAATTGATTCGAAACGTCGTTCAACGCTCTCTTGGGCCGACCATGGATACATGAAAACGGGATGGTACCATCATCTCTACATCGGTGCATCGAATACTACGATGGAGGGGAACGATCATCAAAGGTGACTTACAACCATTCTCCGGTACATGAAATTAGAATCCATGAAGATTCGGCTTATTATGCACCTCCGAAGAAAACAATCTTCTCCGGAGATACCATAACAAATGAAGCAAAGAAAGTTCGGGACAACGAAGAACCTGAAGTTCTAGTCCAATGATCACTCACCACTCCCTTACGGCGAGATGGTGAAGGTTTCTCCATAACTCGCATCCGAGGTCGAGGCGGGGACGAGGTCGTGGTAGAGACGTTAGGACGAGTTGGACGGATGAAACCGATCATCAATGTTGATTGGGAAGACGAGTTCGAAGAAGAAAAAGAGATCAAACAAGAAGCGAGCGACAATAAGTCGGAAGAAGCCGCAATTCAAAATCTCTCTCGAAGATGAGAAGAACGAAGAATACAAATCAATGTACGAGAAGATTAACCACTATGTACATACTTATGACCACGACCCCGATCCATTCCAATAAGATCGAGGGTATGGTGGTCAAAGAGGTACGTAGCGGCGGTGCGAAAGCCGATCAAATTCTACCGTGGTGCTCCTTCCTCCAGACTGAAAATAATGTACAATTTGAAGATGTCACTTCATCAGAATTAATGGAATTACCTTTTGAGTGGTACTCTCCCTGTGTTCAAAATTTAATTCAGCGTGGTTTCTTACCTCGACAATGGACAGAAGGCCGATCACAACATTTTGAAAATTTGTGGAATAACTCTGATCGTCCACCCAATTCAAAACATGGTCTCGGATTCGGCACAGTAGGATCAGTTGACGATACTAAATTTTGCTTGGTTGTCACTTGCGAGTCTAATGAAAAGCGCATGGAAACTACGAAGAATTTGAAGATTTACAAATTGGAGACGCTCCACCGAATTCGAAGAAGAAATTAAATCTACAATAGATGAGTTAATGGAAGTTAACTTAGGTACTGCGAAGAGCCTAGACCTACCTTTGTTAGCTCCTTACTCGATAAAGAAGACTACGAAGAAATAATCGAGTTATTAATGGAATTTAAAGACTGTTTTACTTGGAACTACGATGAGATGCCGGGATTAGCTCCGAGGTCGCGATCCATAAGCTAGAGTGGATCCTACTACGTCCTAGGTCGGACGAGGTCCGGAAGAATGCGTCTAGAAATCGAACAACAAGTCATCGTGAAGTTAAAAAGCTAATAGACGCTAAATTTGTCCGTGAAGAACAATACCCGACTTGGTTAGCCAATGTGGTGCCAATCAGAAAGAAGAATGGTCAGATCAGAATTTGTGTGGACTTCAGAGATTTAAACAAGGCATGTCCAAAAGATGAATTCCCTTTACCGATCCCAGAATTAATGATCGACATCGCTTCGACACATGAAATATTCTCATTCATGGATGGATCTTCAGGATACAACCAGATAAAAATGGCTCCAGAAGATGAAAAGCTTACGGCATTCAGAACGCCGATCGGAGTATTTCTGCTACACGAGTGATGCCATTCGGATCGAAGAACGCGGAGCAACCTACCAGAGAGCAATGACAAGAATTTTTGATGATCTCATCCTTAATCAAGTCGAATGCTACGTGGACGATGTGGTCATCAAAAGCAAAGTAAAGGAAAACCACCTGTAAGATTTGAGAATTGTTTTCGAACGATTAAGACAATTTAACCTTAAGATGAATCCCTTAAAATGCGCCTTCAGCGTCACCTCCAGGAAATTCTTAGGATTCGTTGTCCGACATCATGGAATTGAAATCGACCCGGAAAAGATTAAAGTCTATCTTAGAAATGCCGCCTCCCAAAACCTTAAAACAACTACGATCTTTTCGAGGGAAGTTGGCATATCTTCGACGCTTTATCTCGAACTTGTCAGGTAGGTGTCGACCTTTCTCGGCACTCGGTTAAAAAGGACGCCAAGTTTATTTGGGAAGAGAAATGCGAGAAGGCCTTCGAGGACATTAAACAATATTTAATGACACCTCACTGTCTTAGCGACCCCGGTCTCGGTGTAGACCGCCGATAATTTATACCGCGGCTTTAGACGACTCTCTCGGAGCCTCGTTAGCCTGGAGTCAATGATGAGGATAAAGAAAATGCTCTTTACTTATTTAAGCCGTCGTTTACTTCCGATGGAAATAAGGTATCCCACAATTGAAAATCATTGTTTGGCCCCGATCTTCGCCGCTCAAAAGCTCGGGCACTACATGCTTTCTCATAAGGTCGACTCGATCTCGAAGTTTAATTCATTGCAATACTTGATGACTCGTCCGACACTTTACGGCGGACTTGCAGGATGGTCAATGATATTATTGCAATTTGATATAACTTTCGTGCCTCTTCGTGTCGTAAAGGGACAAGTCTTAGCGGACTTCCTCGCGGCACACCCTTCTTAGGCGAGATCTCCTCTCGATGACGATCCGCCGGATGAACGATTAATGAGCCTAGGAGACCACGATGATTGACGTTGGGAATTATATTTCGACGGAGCATCTTCGGCACACAAAGACGAAGAATCACAAGTGATAGTGCCCGTGAAGGTCGGAATCGGGCTAATCTTTATAACACCGGAGAGGGGGATGTTAAGATACTCCTACCACTTGACGAGCCGTGTACGAATAATGAAGCGAGAATACGAAGCCCTCATAACGAGGACTGGAATTAACTATTCAAATGGGGATAACGGACATCAACATCTACGGGGATTCGCGGTTAATCATTCAACGAGATCGCGGGACGAGTACAAAATTTTAAAACCAAGACTCAAGCAATACTTCCAGTATGTCATACAGTTGTTAGAACAGATTCCGAATGTGACAATTTACAAAATTCCCAGGAAAGAAAACGCTTTAGCAGATGCGTTAGTCCGCCTCGCAAAAGAATTTGCCTGCTTGCAAGATGAATCAGTGGAAGTGTCAGTTCACGGACGTCGGGTCCTATCACGGCTCGACATGAGACACAATACACAAATCGAAAAAGAAGAAGAATCGGTTGCAACGAGTGATAGAAAACACGAGAAGATTGGCGACGACCATTAATAGCACTACTCGCAAACGGGAAAACTACCATACGATAGGTCGCTAGCCCATCGGATCAAGAAAAGAACTCCGTCCAACGCATTAATAAACAACACGTTATACATGAGGTCTTTCGATCAAATGTGGCTAAGGTGCCTAAGCGGGTCCGAGGCCCGTGAAATTGTTAAAGAAGTGCATTCAGGACTCTGTGGCGCTCGCCAGTCGGGTCCGAAGATGAAAATGAAAATTAAAAGATTAGGGTACTACTCGGCCCTCGATGATGACCGATCGCATGAAAATCGCCAAGAGCTGTCACCAATGCCAAGTACACGGAGTGGTTCTACACCAACCTCCAAATGTGCTACATCCGACAATTGCGTCATGGCCATTTGAATGTTGGGGCACAGATATAGTGGGTCCAATAGAACCACCATCTTCAAAAGGACATCGTTTCATTCTTGCGGCTACAGATTACTTTTCCAAGTGGGCGAGGCGGTTCCACTTAGAGAAGTGATAGCACACCACGTGCTACGGTTTTCAAGAACCAAGTTGTCTACCGTTTCGGAGTGCCGCGCAGATCATCTCGGATAACGGGTCGGCATTCGAAGCACACAAATCAACAATTTTGTCGTGGAGACACGGATTCGACGGCGATATTCAACAATTTACTACCCAAGAGCAAACGGCACACGGTCGAGGCTTTTAATAAAACTCTCGTTCAAATCTTAAAGAAAACTTTGGACGATAATAAGAGAAATTGGCACGAGAAGTTATTAGAAGCCTTATGGACCTACCGAACAACCTTCAGAACTCCTACTCAAGCTACACCTTACGCTCTGGTGTATGGGTCCGAGGCAGTATTACCTTTAGAGGTTCAACTTCCTTCACTCAGGATTGCAGTTGCAAACAAAATCACGACAGAAGAGAACGCCAAATTACGACTAGAGGAATTAGAAAGCCTGGAAGGTAAAAGACTTGCAGCGCAACAGAATTTAGAACTATACCAAGCTAAGATGGTTCAAGCCCATGACGAGCGGGTCCGCCCGAGAACCTTCACGGTTGGTGACTTAGTTCTCGTTCTCAAAAGACCTATCCTTGCACACCGCAAGATAGGAGGAAAATTTGAACCCACTTGGGAAGGGTCGTTCGTGGTTGAAGCAGTATACTCAGGAGGTTCCTACCAGCTAGTGAATTGCCAGGGAGAACGACATATGCTTCCGATCAACGGACGTTACTTGAAAAAGTATTATGCTACCTGATGTTTCGAAGGAATGAATTCTTCATCCCTAGAAGCACGGGTGAAGTAGTTACTTATGACTGGATCCGAACCCAAAATTAATAAAAAATGTGCTAAAATAAATAAAATTATGATAATAAAGTTTTCCTTGTTTTCTCTTCCATATCAAAATCTCTTTCCTGATCTTATCCCACTTCATTTTTGTTAAATTTAAAAATACAAGAAGTAATAAAAAAATGTCTTTAATAAACATTTTCTTAATGTTCTTGTTCTTAGTACGACCCACGATCCTTTTCCTTGTCTTTTCGCAGGGAAATGTCGAACGGGCTGTTGGTCCTGAACTTTAGAAATGGCGTAAGCCTTGCACTCGATGAAAAGAGGGTGAAAGATGGAGCAATAATCGAGATTGACTCGGACTTCGCACTAGCAGGCCTACAGTACGAGGAAAGTGGACCGGATCCCGGCTGACCGAGAGGAACCGCCCGATCGGACGAGTGATGAAAATGGGTGGCCCTAGCCACCAATCCAGCAGCAAGAAAAGAAAAACAAACACCGAAGAAGACAAGAAAATCAAGTCTGTAGTCGCTTCAGCAGAGGGCAGGCTTGTCAGCGCCGCGCCCACAGAAACTCAGGAAGTTCGAAGAGCTACTCTCACAGCAACGCAACGAAGAAATAAGAATCGCCGTATCCGTAAGATGTTAACCAAACTAGCAGCGGACCAGCGCGACGAGGCAGTTGCCACTGCCAGTACATATACCTCAAGGACGCCAGTTCACCAGGTACCGGAAGAAAGGAGGCCAGCTCCTAGGATAACAGAAGGGACCAGGGAAATCTCACGAAGATCAGAAGAAAGAAGGCTACCACGCCACCAAATAGAACCACCAGTAATGCATGACCTTGTTGCAGAAGCAACCCCGGAGGATGTCCCGACGGACATCATCTCCGAGGAGCCGAGGTATGCAGGGGAACGTGAAGGGATTGAGCCATATATACCACAATATGTCACCAGGCCCCGCCATTTGCAGATTATTCCAGAATACGAGCTGGAAAGAATGCAGAATGTCAAAAAGAAAACTTTTGAATACTTCGAGAGAATCAGAGGCAGAAGGATCAACATACTAGAAGGCCTCGAGCTACATACAGACGTATTCTCAGAATATGAACAACAACAAATCGTGGATTGCATCCGGGATTTGAAAAGAATGGGTCGAGCGGGTCGCCTAAGGGAAAACACCTACTCAGAACCCCAGAGATGGATGCCAGGGAAAGGAAGAATTACAATACAATGTGGATGCTGTTACAACTTTGCGGAAGACATGAAGGGAGACCCTCCGGGAATACTCCCTCATGGCCAAGTGGATCTAATGCCATTAGTCATCAAGAGAATGGTAAAGAGATTGATAACATGGAGGGTACTGCCAGCAGATTGCGTACCCAATAGCTGCATTATTAACATCTACAAGCGGGGTGATCGCATACCCCCGCACATAGATCACCACGACTTTGTCGGACCTTTACGCACGCTCTCTTTCCTGAACGAGTGTAACATCATGTTTGGATCCGACCTCCGGATAGCGAGCCCGGGTGAGTTCCGAGGGCCGGTGAAGATACCATTACCGGTAGGTTCCGTCATGATGCCGAAGGGCAACGGAGCAGATATCGCTAAACATTGCATACCAGGAGTACCGGTGAAGCGGATCTCAGTTACTTTCAGAAGGATGGACGACAGGAAGACACCTTACCATTTCCAGCCAGACCCAGAGCTAGAGAGCCTCCGGCCTTACGAGCTGTGAGCTACATGGAAAATATCACACCTCCAATGTACATCCATACGGCATCCTTGCCAAGGATGGCTTGGAAGGTGATGTTATTGACCATGTACCCCACTATTCAGACATGGATTTTTGACAGATGCTTCTTTGGATGGATCGACAAAGATCATACATAGTCCGTTTTGAGTCTACATGGATTGTATGAGATGTATTCCGGATCGAGTTGTACGATGTATCTTCGACATGATTGGAATGAAAGTGACCATGTCACATTTTTGGCCTTCACCTCTTTTAGTGCAAATTGATCAGGAAACGCCATTAAAGTTAAATGAACTTCGAACAAGGAACAGAAAAGAAATAAAAAAAAGAATAAAAGAAAACTTTCCTTAAAAACATATAAAAATGAAGAACACCAAATTGACATGAACATTAAATAAACGATAAAATAAATTTGAATCGTTAAAGGACAAACAAAATGAGCACAAATCTCAATCAAATTTCAAATTCAATCTTTCCAAATGTCAAATCAAATCTCAATCAAATTCAAACTTTTGGGGTTGAGGATTTTACATCCGAGACTGCATTGCTTTAGGATTCTTTCCCTATCGCAATGAAATACATCAAATTCAAACTTTTGGGGTTGAGGATTTTACATCCGAGACTGCATTGCTTTAGGATTCTTTCCCTATCGCAATGAAAACCATCAAAATCAAACTTTTGGGGTTGAGGATTTTACATCCGAGACTGCATTGCTTTAGGATTCTTTCCCTATCGCAATGAAATACATCAAAATCAAATTTTTGGGGTTGAGGATTTTACATACGAGACTGCATAGCTTTAGGATTCTTTCCCTATCGCAATGAAATACATCAAAAACAAACTTTTGGGGTTGAGGATTTTACATCCGAGACTCGCATTGCTTTAGGATTCTTTCCCTATCGCAATGAAATACATCAAAATCAAACTTTTGGGTTGAGGATTTTACATCCGAGACTGCATTGCTTTAGGATCATTTCCCTATCGCAATGAAATACATCAAATCAAACTTTTGGGTTGAGGATTTTACATCCGAGACTGCATTGCTTTAGGATCCTTTCCATATCGCAATGAAATACATCAAATCAAACTTTTGGGTTGAGGATTTTACATCCGAGACTGCATTGCTTTAGGATCCTTTCCCTATCGCAATAAAATACATCAAAAATCAAACTTTTGGAGTTGAGGATTTTACATCCGAGACTGCATTGCTTTAGGATTCTTTCCCTATAGCAATGAAATACATCAAATCAAACTTTTGGAGTTGAGGATTTTACATCCGAGACTGCATTGCTTTAGGATCATTTCCCTATCGCAATGAAATACATTAAATCAAACTTTTGGGTTGAGGATTTTACATCCGAGACTGCATTGCTTTAGGATCCTTTCCCTATCGCAATGAAATACATCAAAATCAAACTTTTGGGTTGAGGATTTTACATCCGAGACTGCATTGCTTTAGGATCCTTTCCCTATCGCAATGAAATACATCAAAATCAAACTTTTGGGTTGAGGATTTTACATCCGAGACTGCATTGCTTTAGGATCATTTCCTTATCGCAATGAAATACATCAAATCAAACTTTTGGGTTGAGGATTTTACATCCGAGACTGCATTGCTTTAGGATCCTTTCCCTATCGCAATGAAATACATCAAATTAAACTTTTGGGGTTGAGGATTTTACATCCGAGACTGCATGCTTTAGGATCCTTTCTCTATTGCAATGAAATACATCAAAATCAAACTTTCGGAGTTGAGGATTTTACATCCGAGACTGCATTGCTTTAGGGTTCTTTCCCTATCGCAATGAAATACATCAAATTTAAATTTCTTGGGGTTGAGGATTTTACATCCGAGGCTGCATTGCTTTAGGATTCTTTCCCTATTGCAACGAAATACATCAAAATCGAACTCTTGAGGTTAAGGATTTTACATCCAATACCGCATTGCTCTGAGATCTCTCCTCGTTGCAATGATTCAATCCAATCAATTCAATTTTCTTTTGAGGTTGAAGATGTTACATCTAAAACCACAAAATTCCAATTTTCACTTTCAGTTCGAATCCCTTCAAATTAATTTTGACAAAACATCAATCTAAATTGAAACTCAAACTAAAATCTAAGCTCACACATCAAAACTTAAATTGAAACAAAATAAAATCTAAATTGAAATTCCCCCAGGTCATGTGATTTGGGATTCACCTCCTTTTCCTTTCCCCAGCGAGAGTTCAAGAATCTCCGGTCTCGGAGATATGCTCGACACTCCCCAGCGGAAACTCTTCTACTTTGTCCTAAGTTTGTCACTTGGACATCTGTGTTGGTTTTGTTGATCTCTTCGGTTAACGCCAATACGCGCGGTGTGCTTTGTTAGCTCACCACACCTATTGGGAGTCCATTTGTTGACCTCATTTTTTATGAGGTCTTCTCTTCTTCTTTTTAGTACTTAGGATCTAGCCTTAGGCTTTTCCTTTGACTATCTTAGAGGACTAGAATTGGGACCCACCACCTAGAATTTCAAACCACTTCTTAACTCCCTGCAAACTCTACAAACTTCACTGTAGACCCTTAATCATCTAGAGCGTTGAAATCAAATGTGGAAGTTTAAAGGATGAGTTCCTATAGGGCTCTTTGGCCTTAGGACTACCCCACGGCGGCCTCGGTCTCAGTGAGGGCTGACCTACACACACACTACATTTATACACTACACTTTCACACACCTATACCCAATCGACCTCCCCGACTCATGTAGGTGATTCACATGGATGGTCCTTAACCCCTAAGCCCTCGGCTAAGAGGGTTAGGAACAACATATTGGATGCCTCAAATGAGTCCCTTCATGGCTCATGTGGGCTTGATATGGCTTCATGGCTCAACCAAAATAATTTTATTCCACTTACATTCACCCAATCTTCAATTTTCCAAATTTTCAATTTTTGACCCCCGGGACCCTACACCCGCTTAGCCTACCCAAAACCCTCGAAATTACCCAAATTTTTGCAAAATTTCCAAATCACCCAAAGTTCCTCCAAAACTAGTCCCAAACATTTCCACATCACTCAAATTGATCATCCATAGCCAAAAATACCAAGAATTCCAAAAATACCTCCCAATACCCTCCAAATACCCAAAATACCCCTCTTGACCCAAAAATCCAAAAAATTCAAAAAAATTCCCAGAAAATTCTAGAAAATCCCAAATAACACCATGGGCCAATTTTGTCAATTTACCCTACTTTTGTCAAAACCCCCAATTTGACCCATTTTAACCCAAAGTGAACCCAATGTCAAACCAAACCTACTCAATCGACCCAAATTCTGGTCCAATTCAATTCTAAACTTCACTTCAACATTCCCAACACCAATCTAGACCAAATCCAAGTCCAATTTGATTGACATTTGGATCCAATTTCACTTTTGGCCTTAAAGCCCAATTTGGACCCATGACCCAAACCTAACCCAAACTCACCCGATTCAACTCCGATTAACCCCAAATCTTTTCCAAATCTTCCTTAACATTCCCACGAACAAAACACTAACATGATTTGCCCAACATTTAGGCCCAAACCCCACTCAAATTCAACCCAAAGCTAAAAGGCCCAATTTTGACCTAAACCCAAACCTAACCCAAATGAGCCCAAACCCCAAAATCAAAGCCCAACCAAAGTCAAAACCTCTTTGAAACACTCTCATAAACATTTCCCAACATTAATTGTACATCAATTTCAACCCTAGCCCAACATTGGCCCAAATTATCCCAATTTGACCTATATTGGCCCATTCACCAAAGGAGCCCAAATTCAACCCAATTCAAACCCAAATCACTCCCAATTTGCTCCAAGTCACTCATGACACATCTATGAGCTAAACTCAAAAATTATTTGGCCCAAGCCTTCGCCAAAATTACATCCTAAAATCCATTTTAAAATCCAAAAGCCCACTTCCCTAAACCATTTTAAAAGCCCATTTTCACCAAATACAAAAGCCCATTCCCAATTTCTCCGTCGGCGAGAAACGACCTATCTGTCGGCGGGCTTCTAAAAGGTCTTTAAACCGCTCGATCTCGCTTTCGGCGGGCTCGGGCTCGCTGTCGGCGAGGTAGTTGTAATTCCTTTAGAAGTTCTCCTCATGATCTCGCCATCGGCGGCCTCGATCTCGCCGTCGGCGACTTAGTTCATTTTGCATGAATTTCTTCCTTTTTGATCTAAATTCACTCCATTTCATGCTTTTTGTTTCCATCACTTATAAATCTTTGTTCCTGCAATAAAATAAAGAAAATACCTTTCTTTAAAGTGCAATTTCATCAAAAATAGATATGAATTTCTTAATATATTTTTCTGTGATCAAAATCCCCCAAACTTAATTATTACTTGTCCTCAAGTAATTTTAATTCTAAATAAAAATAATGATTTCTGTAATAGAATTTTTCAATTCAGATATACTATGAATTAAATTTAAATAATATTATAGTAAAGTTGAATAGAAATATTTCTAAGTAATTAAATTAACTTTATAGATATAAGATTATGTTGTTATCAGGTCTAAGATTTCTAGTTTTCAATTTATTTCAGGAATGACTATATTTAAAAGAGTAAATTACTTAAGATATTTAGATTATAGGAAGTTCAAGAAAACACTATTTAGTAAAATACTAATATATATATATATATATATATATATATATATATATAAGTTTAGAAATATAATTAAGTTCTACCTTTTAGGTTGAATCCATTGAAACCAATTTTTGATAAGGCATCTCCTCAAGCTTCTCCTCACTTATATATTTCTTCTTTTTTTTTTCTTTTTGGATTGAATTTCAATCCTTCTCTTTTTTTTTCTTTTCTTTTTCAATTGAGGATTACTTATCCGGATAGCCTGTTAATAATTTTGAACTTCAACTTTTTCTTCCTAAATTTGAAACTTAAAATATTTCTTTGCTTATATGTATTTCATGGCGCCATTACTTTATTAAGTTTCAATCTCTTCTTTTTCATCTAAATACTTAAGAATTTCAGTTTTAGAATATAGTTTTCCCTTACTTTAAAAAGTTTACTATATTCTTATTCCTTTTAATCAAATATCTTATTCTATTAATTAATTGAATTACTAAAAATATTTTATTTAACTTTCTATAATAATTAAATAAAGTAATTCATGTTTATTGAATTGAGAAACTACTATAGAAAATCATTTGATAATAATTTTTGAAAATAGAAATTGAGAATAATTTAATAATTAAATTCGTATTTTTATCTTCCCCCAAACTTAAATTTTTCTATATATACTAAATAGTGAAAAGGGAAAGTATATAGTAAAGTTTATCATACCTTTTGAGCTTTAGGTATTTATTTTCTTTGAAATTTTTTTTGCAGGCTTTTTCATTACTTACAGAACCTGTACTGTTAGTATTCTTCCACATATAGTATTTAAAAGAAAGTGCAGTGATGAAATTTTAAAATAAGCATAAAACATAACAAATGAAAACTTAATCTATTACTACATATATAATCAATTAACCTACTTTAAAACATATTAAAGCAATCTAAACAATATTAAAAGTTCATAACTTATACAAAACTTAAATAACACATTAAAGAAAGACTAACATCCTATCTAAAAGAAAATTACAAACTAATTTAACACACATAAGAGGTCTAATATCACAACGATAAGCAAATATACCAACATCCATAGTTCACAGAAAGTACAGAATAATTAAACACAGAATAATAAAGTTTTCAAAATAACAACAAATCTAAACAACTAAACAAAGACTCTAACTTTCTGCATCAAAATCCCAAACAATATCATCTCCCTGATCTCCAGGCTGAGAAGACTGAGCAGGCTGGTACTGTGTATAGCGGGGGTACTCTGGAAAGACAACATCTAAATCACCACTCATGTATCGACGTTCAGCCTCATAGTATGCAATTTCGTATTCTGAATGTCACTGGAGATATTCGCTATCATAATCGTGTCTTCTTTCCAAACCTCCAATCCTTTGGTCTATATGCTCAAATCTTCTTTCCATATTTTCTCCAAATTGCTCAAAACTTTTTCTACTCAGAGTCAGCTCATTCATCAGATCTTGAAGGGTAGGAGAAGAGTACTGAGGTGGATCATAACTAGTGGAGGGTATATCTCTTCTTGAAGAAGGTACATAATCCCTTGTCCCAGATCTCCATCCTTCGTAGGATTCATATTTCTTTATATTAGCCTGAGTAAGGGGTTTCATAGGTTCAACCCATTCCTCATTATCTCTTGTCTCTACCCCAGATAATTGGCAGAGTGCATAGATAAGATCAGGATGTCCTAGTCCTCCTCCACTTTCATTTCTAGAGGTGGCTAATATATTCTTATAAATGACACTTCCCACATTAATACTTTTTTGGTTCTGAATACATAAATTCAGAACTGCTCTATCTCTTGTTACCTCACTATGGTGGTAGGTAGATAACAAAGTAGAATAAATAAAATAATGTCAGGCTTTAGATGTTGCATTTAACATAGAAAGAGGGAAGTTTACCCGTTCCCACTGCTTTATCTTCCAGACTCCTTTCCCATAAGTGAGAAAGTCGATCACCTCTTCCAGTGGTCCTTCCATAGTTCCAAAAGTTTCATACTCGTTGGTGTAGGTGTCTCGTACTTCATAATAAGCGTTTATTCTAGCAGCGTTGAATTCCACAAAAAATCCTCTAACCTTAACCGGTGCATCTTCAGCCTGTGTTAAATTTACATAAAATTCTTTTACCACTTCTACAGCTGGCTCGTTGGTCACGAAACAGAAATTTTCCCATCCTCACTCCCTAATGATTCGCTCAACTTCTCCCCGGATTCTTGAAAACTCGATCTTGAATGCATTTTCTTGATTGGATATTGTGTAAATATCTTGATTGTGCCCTTGCATTCACAAAACGAGTTTCATCGTAATCCAATCGTCGCTTTTATCGTGGAGCCATTTTTTCGATCTGTGAAATTTGCAAAAATTTTAACTAAACTCCAAAATATTTCTAAGAAGGCTTCCTACAACATCTAAAATCCATTTAAATCAATTTCCATGAAATTCTTCCAATTATTTTCTCCACATTTCAATTTTTTTCAAAATTTCCCAATGTAGAAGAAATCCATGGTGAAAATAAAAAATTTTTGCATAGGAGTGAAGCTCTTACCAAGGGAAGATGAAATCTGGTGTCAAGAAGTGTTGAAATCGCCTCAAATCCCAGATCTCTCAAGCCCTAGGTCGGTTTTTTCAAAGTTTTGAGGAAGGGGGTGATGAATAGTTTCGGTTGACTTGTCAAATATAGGTCTTTTCGCGATCTCGCTGTCGGCGAGATTTTTCTCACCGTCAGCGAGCTAATTAATTTGATAAGGCAAAAGTTTCGGGAAAAATCCGCCGTCGGCGAGCTCGTTCTCGCTGTCAGCGGGTTTTCTCACTGTCGGCGAGATAATTCTCGCCGTCTGCGAGATCCCAAAATTTTTAAATTTTTGAAATTCGTTAATCATTTTCAACCTCGATTTGCCCTTAATCAATCTTTCGATCACTTAATTTAATAATAGTATGAAAATTAGGTACTTCTACTCACAAAAAGTTCACACATCACAAACAATATAACTTTATATATGAAATCCATGAGACTTACAAACTTCACACTAACAACTTAACAACATACTTAACTTAAATATTCAAATCCATAATATTCAGCATCACAATCCACACTACAACACTCTAAATGCTGAGACATAACAATTACAAATAATCTCATCAAATCTGAGATGATCAAATCAAAGTTCGACTCATAATAAAACCTAAATCCAAATCAACACATATATACAAAAATATATGACATAAGATAGAAATCTTTCCTACTCCTCAGTGTCTGAACTATCATCTTCTCTGATATTCCTGATGCGACGCAGGTGCACAAATAACTTGTAAAAAGGCCTGAAAGGGAATTCTGCAGTAGATTCTTCATCAATCCATCCTTTCTTTCTCAGTAAATGAATAAAACTAGCCTCTAGATGTCCAGTATGATCAAAGTGCTCCTTCATCCTCCAATCAATGTGATCAAACATATCAGAGATATTGTCGATGGAATTCATCACATTTTTCAACTCTTTCTCCAATCCTTTAATCTTCTTTAGAATGAAATTAGTTTTATCAGTAAGGGGCCTTACTAAAGGATTGTTGATGCTCTGTCAGAAATAATGGTAATCTCATCATTGTTATCCAAAGTTGGAAACATATCCGTAGGATCAAGTGGTTTCCTTGGTAAAAGTACCTTTTCCCAAGCCTCATAAGAAACTTGGTACTGACTGCATAAAGCATATATAGTCGATGGGTGTCCAAGTCCATGCACTGACCCATGCACAATCAATCCCAATGCAGACTTTACTATTACTGATCCAACATCGATAGGTAGTCTAATTTGAATACAGTAGTTTAATATAGTGCATTCCTTTGAAACTTTATGGACCCTCATAGTAGGTAATAATTTTTATGAGATAAAGAAATGTCAATGTTTCGAGACAGGGTTAAGAAGTAATGCGGAAAAACTGACATACCCGTCTTCGCGTAACTCCCAATCATCAGGTTCGTCAGTCAGGTATCTATAGATTTCGTTCATATTGTATCTTGAAGGCACAAAGTTGGAATAATGACAGACAGAGGTATTCTCTATAGAAAATAATTCATTTACCCTTGAAAGAGTAAATGTTACCCATCTTCCTCTGGCGTAGACATTTCCATTATTGATCGCATGTAGATTAGAGTAAAACTCTTTAACTACTGGAATAACTACAGCGGATGTCGTATAACAAAATACCTTCCAATGCCGCTGTATGATCATTTCTTCAATTTTTGTGGTGGAATTCTCTACTCCTCTGTTGACAAATCCCCTTTCTTTAATAAGTCTTTTCTTCATCAAGCCTTTGTTGAAGATACGCTGCGCCTCTGAACTGACAAATTTTCTTCGATTAAAAACTTCAGTTTTTGTGGTTTCTAAGAGTTTGGTGGCTATTTCGGATTGAAAGGATTGATCTCTAGTCGTTTCTAAGGAATAAAATAGTGTAAAATTGGAATTGGGATAATTTCCTACGAAGAAATGGCTTAGAATCGTCCAAAACCGCACGAAAATTCTTAAGAAACCAAAATTTCAACTGTCTCGCCGTCAGCGGGAAGTTTCTCGTCGTCGGCGAGCTAGTTATAAAACCGAATTAAATCATGTCACACGATCTCACTGTCAGCGGGCTCGGGCTCGTTGTTTTTTCGCTCTAGTCCAAATATTTTCTGATCTCTTCATATAGGTTCGAATTTGTGATGATTCTAATTTAAAATTTTGAGTAGTAAGATTTGTTTTAATAATATAGACTCACTAATTTGTAGATAATTAAAAATAAAAGACTATTATGGGTTGCCTCCCATCAAGCGCTTGGTTTAACGTCTTAAGCCCGACCTAATTTCAGTTAGTAATCAGGTTGACTAAGCATTAAAACCTCTTTAAAATTTGGTCTTCTTCCTTCGAAATATGTTTTTAATCTATGTCCGTTTACCTTAAATCTATGTCTTGTTTTTTGGATCTTCAATTTCTATAGTTCCATATGAAAATATTTCAGTTATGGTGAAAGGTCCTATCCATCGAGATTTCAATTTCCCAGGAAATAATTTCAATCTAGTATTATATAGCAAAACTTCTTGTCTCGGTTCAAAATTTCTCCGATTAATCTTCCGATCACCCCATAATTTCATTCTTTCTTTATAAATCTTATCATTATCATATGATTCATTTCTTAGTTCTTCCAATTCATTTAATTGCAACAATCTCTTCTCACCAACCTTCTTTCATATTATAATTAAATTATTTAATCGCCCAATATGCTTTATGTTCTAATTCAACTGGTAAGTGGCAAGTTTTTCCATATATAAGCCTATAAGGAGTCATTCCAATCAGAGTTTTATAAGCGATCTTGTATGCCCATAATGCAGTGTCTAGTCTTATAGACCAGTCCAATCTATTAGGGTTTACAGACTTTTCTAATATACGCTTAATCTCTCGATTAGAAACTTCAGCTAATCTACTAGTTTGTGGATGATAAGCAGTTGATATCTTATGCATAATATTATAGTTTTCTACTAGTTTGTGAATATATTTGTTTCTAAAATGAGTTCATCCGTCAGTGATAATCACTCTCGGCATTCCAAATCTAGTAAAAATATTTTTCATTAAAAATTTTGAAACACTTTTAGCATCACACCTAGGTAAAGCTTGTGCTTCGATCCATTTGGAAACATAATCAACAACTTACTAATATATATGAGTTTCCAAATGAAGGAATAAAAAGTCCCATGAAATTTAATCCCCAAACATCAAAAATTTCAACTTCTAATATAAAATTCAGAGGCATTTCATTTCTTCTTGATATGTTTCCTACTCTTTGGCATTTATTGCAGGTTTTTATATATCTATATACATCTCTAAATAGAGTAGAGCCGGTAGAATCCCGATTGTAGAATTTTATATGCAGTTTTATCCGTCCCAAAATGTCCTCCAAAATCGTAGTCATGACATTTTTGAATGATTGGTTCGCTTTCTTCATAAGGCGAGGCATCTTCTAATAATTAGATCCTTACATTGCTTATATAAGTATGGTTCATCCCAAAAGTATGTTTTAGTATCATGAATGAATTTTTTTTGTTGTTGTAAAGTTAACATAGGTGGTAAAATATCACTTACAATATAATTTACTATATCAGCATACCAAGGTATTTTCCACTCATTTATATTATAAAATTGTTCATCGAGAAAATCGTCTAAAATTTCATTATCGCATCGGATAATTCATGATTTTTTAATCTTGATAAATGATCCGCAATTCGATTATCGGTCCTTTTTGTTAATGATCTCAAAATCAAATTCTTGCATTAATAATATCCATCTAATTAATCTTGGTTTAGAATCTTTCTTTTGCATTAAATACTTTATAGCAGAGTGATCGGTATGTATAATACATTTAGTTCCAATTAGATAATGCCGAAATTTATTAAAAGCATATACAATCGCTAATAATTCTCTTTCAAGAATCGTATAATTTATTTCAAAGCATCATTTAGAGTTTTACTAAAGCATAGTATATAACTTTGAAAATCTTATCGTATCTTTGCCCAAGAACTGCTTCTATAGCATAATCACTAGCATCACACATAAGCTCAAATGGTTTCTCCCAATTAGGTGAAACTATTATAGGTGCTGTAATTAATTTATCTTTTAATAATTAGAAAGCATTCAGGCATTTAGTTGTAAATTCAAATTTCTTGTCCTTTTCAAGAAGTTGGCATAGAGGTTTAGTAATTTTTGAAAAATCTTTAATATAACGTCTGTAGAATCCAGCATTTCCAAGAAAACTTCTTACCCCTTTCACCGTAGTTGGAGATGGTAATTTAGCTATAACTTGAATTTTTGCAGGGTCTACTTCCATGCCCTTTTCTGAAATTTTATGCCCTAATACAATGCCTCATGTAACCATAAATTGACATTTCTCCCAATTAAGAACTAAATTAGTTTTCTCACATACTTCAAATACTTTTTCAAGATTATTTAAGCTTGTGTCAAATGTTGTTCCAAATACAGAGAAATCATCCATAAATACTTCTATTCCATTATCAATTAATTTACTAAATATAGACATCATACATCTCTGGAATGTTGCATGTGCATTACATAATCCAAAAGGCATCCTTCGAAAAGCGAAAGTTCCATAGGGACTAGTAAATGTAGTTTTTTTCTTGATCCTCGTGAGCAATTTATATTCGATGATAACTCGGTATATCCATCTAAGAAAAAAAAATATTTATGTTCGGCTAATTTATCTAACATCTGGTCTAGAAATGGTAAAGGGAAGTGATCTTTCCTGGTGGCTATGTTTAATTTTCTATAATCAATACATATTTGACATCCAGTAACTTGTCTTATAGGGATAAGATCATTATTTTCATTAGCTTTTACGGTCACTCCTTCTTTCTTAGGTACACAGTGAATTGGGCTTACCCAAGCACTGTCAGAAATAGGATATATAATACCATTATCTAACCATTTTAAAATTTCTTTCTTGACTACTTATTTCATTATTAGATTTAATCTCCTTTGAGGATCTGCTTTAGGCTTATGTTCTTTATCTAAAATAATTCTGTGCATACAGATTGAAGGACTAATTCCTTTAATATCTGCTAAAGTCCAACCAAAATTTTTTTTATATTTTTTTAAAGTATCTAAAAGTTTTTGTTCTTGAGATTCATTTAATTCAGATGAAATAATAACCTGGTAGAGTTCAAGAATTACCTAAGTAAGCATATTTCAAATGATTAGGTAACATTTTTAACTCAAGTTCGTGAGGTTTAATAATCGATGGAAATATATTTTTTTCAAATTGTTTTCACGTAGTTATCCAAAAATTCAAATTTCTCTTGAATTTAATCTAGTTCTTCATTTATATCGGCTTTTTCAATTAATTCAGTATTTTCTTTATCTAATTTTTCTTCATAATATTCCTAAAAATGTTCTTTTTGTAAATGATCGAGTATTTTCATTCGAAAACACTCATCATCTTTTTCTAGTGAAAGATATTTCATTAATTTAGCAATATTAAAAGTAACTTTTTGGTCATTTACTCTCATAGTTAATTCTCCTTTCTGAACATCAATCATAGCTTTCCCAGATGGCTAAAAATGGTCTTCCTAAAATGATAGGAATTTCTTTATCTTCTTCCATATCTAAGACAATAAAATATACAAGGAAGAAAAATTTATCCACTTTTACTAATACATCTTCAATAACTCCCTTAGGATATGTAACAGAACGATCAGCTAACTGAAGAGTTACTAAGGTAGGTGAAATTTCTCCCAATCCTAATCTCTTAAAAATTAATAGAGGCATTAGATTGATGCTTGCTCCTAAGTCACACAAAGCTTTTCCATAGAATTTTTCTTCAATAAGCAGCAGGTATAGTGAAACTACCATGGATCTTTTAATTTTTCGGAAGTTTTTTCGAATAATAAGCACTACACTCTTCACTAAGTGCGACCATTTCATTATCGGTAAATTTTCTTTTTTTATTTAGAATATTTTTCATGAATTTTACATAGTTTGGCATCTGTTCTAAAGCTTCTACAAAAGGAATATTTATTGTTAATTTCTTCAAAATTTTAAGGAATTTAGCAAACTGTTTATCATTTTTATATTGAATTAGTCGTTGAGGAAATGGTGGTGGAGGTTTTTCAATAGAAATTTTCATTGGTATTAAAGGATTTTCTAAGTTTGGATCTTGTTGATTCTTTTTCTTTTCAATTTCCACTTCCTCTTTTTGACTTTCAAGTTCTTTTGTAATTTGAGGTTCTAATTCTTTTCCACTTAGTAATTGTATTGCTTTAATTTGTTCATGTCCTTTGTCTTTGGGATTTATTTCCACATTACTAGGAAATGTTCCAGGTATTTTATTATTAAGTGCGGTAGCTATATGTCCAAGTTGAGTTTCAATATTTTTAATATCTGTTCCTTGATTTTGTAATTGGTTACCTTGTATTTGTAATTGATTTCCTTGATTTTGTAAATGTCGACTCCATATTTAATATTAATTCTTCTATCGATAATTTCTTATCTTTAAATTATGGGTTATTATTATTAAATCCAGGTGGATAATTAGGTTTATAATTAGAATTTCTCGATTGAAGGAATTCCTAATGGTTATGTTATGTTATTCATCCACTGTTGATTAGTTGTGTTATTATTCCAATTAAAATTAGGATGATTTTTCCATCCAGGATTATAATAATTCGCATAAGGATTATTAGGTCCGTTATTAATCGCATTTATAGATTCATATCGAGATCGGGATTCTATAAGTTGTTCGCATGAATTTTCTTCTAATATAGCTGGAGAGTAATTCATTCCAAAATGATCTAATTTTTTAGATACATCAACGATTTGTGAAGTTAACATAGATATTGCATCATTTTCATGAATACTAGCCTATCTTTTTCGGATTCATTCTATCACAGACTATCAAAAATTATTGGTTGTCATTTCTTCGATTAGTGCATAAGCTTCATCAAATGGTTTTGACATTAATGATCCTCCAACGACGAAGATCGATGATCGATCTTAAAGTTCCTACTAATCCATTATAGAAAGTTCGAATAATTAACCAACTGGCAACGCATGATGCGGGCATTTCCTAAGAAGTTCTTTAAATCTCTCTCAAGCTTCATATATTGATTCTCCATCAAACTCGACTAAAAGAAGTTATATCATTTCTAAGCTTAGCAGCTTTAGATGGTGGAAAATATTTGGATAGAAATTTTTGTGATAACTCTCCCCAAGTTTTAATAGATCCAGAGCTAACGAATTTAACCACATTTTAGCTTTATCCCTTAAAGAAAAAGAAAAAGTCTAAGTCTAATAAGATCGTTAGATACTCCTTCATATTTGAAAGTAGCACATAGTTCTAAAAAACTAGCAAGATATAAATTAGGATCTTCAAGTAGGTGAACCACTAAATTGATTATTTTGTACCATTTCGATAATTCACGGTTTAAGTTCAAATGAATTAAGAACTTACATCGTGGTTTTGAATAGTTAAATGAATTTCATCTAATGTAGGGTCGGCATAATCTCTTAATGGTCTCTCGTTGATCGATATTTTCATTTTCGTGAATATTTGTCATTTGTTTTAAATTTATAATTTCTCTTTTTGTTTTCTAATTCTTTTAATTGTACGCTCTAATTTCGAATCGTAAGGTATTAAATTTTTGTTTCCAAATTTTCGCATACAATTTTTGCAAAATAAATTTTAAAATAATCCGTTACTTCTAGTAGAATAATTTCTTTACTTCCCCGGCAACGGCGCAAAAACTTGACCCACTTTTTATATGTTTGTAAATTATGTTAATAGCAACGGCACCAAAAACTTGATCCCGCTTTAATATATATATTTATTAAATTTTATGATGGAATGTTTAATGTGGATTCTACGCAAGTATACGTATCGTATCAAGTAATACAGGGCTCTAGTGGAGTCCTGCTTATCGATCCCACAGGGAAGTTTTTAACAGAATTGTATCAGCTAAATTTTAAAGGAATTACTTACTAATATAAGTAAACGGAAATTTAAAGTAACTCAAAGCAACTAAAGTAAACTAATGCTCGAAATAAAGTTGATTTAAATAATTTAGAAAAAGTATCCTTCTCCTTGTTTTAGAAAATTAAGTGAATGATGAATCTAATTAGAATTTTTAATTGTATTGTGACAAATAGAGCATTCCTATTCTTAACCCTTTGGTCCAGTGCAAAAACATCGACTAATCCTATGTTCGATTACTAAATCATGCAGCTAGGTCGGGAGAATACCGTCGTCACTTCGTAGCTCCCACGTTCCCTCACTCGAGGGCTAACATCTACACTTCACCTCTCAAACAATACGACCAAATCGAATATTTTAGTCTGTCACACTAAAATGTCCAATTCTACGTCCAATAAAAATATTTCCCTATTTATTTGCACCCTCCTTCCAAGGCTTTCGACTTCCCCGAATATTGGATGTAATTTTTATCGTAGTTGATAATTCAACATATTTTAACAAATCAATCGTCGGATTGAAAGTAAATTAAGTTTTAAGTAAAAATTATCACAACTTATTTTAATATATTAGGTACTTCTATTTAATTTCATCATTTCGCATAATTTTCATAAACAAGGAGAAAGACTAAGAAAATTACTCGTAATGCATGGGAATAAAACAAAGCATGGATTTCATTTAAAGTTAACAACAATAAACAAAGGTACTTATCTTAATTTCCTTCCCAAGCGTATCTCATCAAGTTCCTTCGACTTTTCCTTCTAGTACAAGACACTTCTAACTCACTAATTATACTTTAAAACTCTTAAATTAGCACTCAAACACAAATAGACTCTCTAAATAAACAAACTGAAGACTCAAGAAACACACCAATGACACACAATAGACACACACAGACACTAGAATTCGGCCTCTATTTATAGAGGTAGGCAAAGGTTCAAGGGGTACTTAAGCACCTCTTCAAAAAGCGTCCAGGTTCAATGTAATTTGCATTTTGAACTATCTCGCCGTCGGCGAGAAACGACCTCGCTGTCGGCGGGCTTCTAAAAGGTCTTCAAACCGCGCGAAAGGTCTTCAAACCGCGTGATCTCGCTGTCGGCGGGCTCGGGCTCGGGCTCGCTGTCGGCGAGGTAGTTGTAATTCCTTCAGAAGTTCTCCTCGTGATCTCGCCGTCGGCGGCCTCAATCTTGCCGTCGGCTACTTAGTTCATTTTGCATGAATTTCTTCCTTTTTGATCTAAATTCGCTCCATTTCATGCTTTTTGCTTCCATTATAAATCTTCGCTCCTGCAATAAAATAAAGAAAATACCTTTCTTTAAAGTGCAATTTCATCAAAAATAGATATGAATTTCTTAATATATTTTTCTGTGATCATGTACCCACTGCGACTCGTTTCAGTTCCAGCATGAGTTGACACTTAGATCCCATCAGCTGAGAACCATTTTTCATCCTCTGGCACTGCAAACCATGTCCCATCATGACTCATTTCAATTCTAATATAGGATGGCCCTTAAATCCTAGCGGCTGAGAATCATCTTTCTCATTCTCTAGTGGTGTAGACCATGTCCCCTTCATGGCTCATTTTGGTTCCAGCACGGGATGACACTAACTCCTGTAAGCTAAGAATCACTTCTTGTCCTCTGGCAGTAAGGACCATGTCCTTGCCATTACTTGTTTCAGTTCTAGCATGGGATGACACTTAAATCCATTCGACTAAAAATCATATTTCTCATCCTCTAGCGGTACAGACAATGTCCCTACCACAACTTGTTTCAGTTCTAGCATGGGATGACGCTCGAATCTCATTGGCCGAGAATCATCTCTCATCCTCTAGCAGTGTGGACCATGTTCCTTATGTGACTTGTTTAAGTTCCAACACTGGATTGCACTTAAATCCCGTCGGATAAGAATCTTCTTTCTCATACTCTAGTGGTGAAAACCATGTCCCCGCTGTGACTTGTTTCTATTCCAGAACAAGATGACTCTTAAATCGCGTCGGTTGAGAGTTACCTCTCATCCTTTGGTGGTGTTGATCATGTTCCCGCCATGAATCATTTTGATTTTCGCCCGACATATCACTCAAATAACGTCGGCTGAGAATCACCTCTCATCCTTTGGCAGTGTAGACCATGTCCCCACCACCACTCATTTTGGTCCTACTCGAGATGGCACTTAAATCTTGTCGGCTGAGAATCACTTCTCATCCTCTAGTGGTGTGGACCATGTTCCCGCCATGAATTGTTTTGGTTCTGGCCCGGGATGATGCTCAAATCCCGTCGATTGAGAATCAATTCTCATATGTAAACCATGTCCCCACCATGACTTGTTTCGAATCCGACCCAGAATGATGCTTAAATCCCTTCAGGTGAGATTCACCTCTCATCCTCTAGCAATGTGGACAATGTCCCCGCCATGACTCATTATAATTATGGTCTGGGATGACACTCAAATCCATCCCATGGAAATAGAATCACCTCTCTTCCTATAGGAATGTGGACCATGTCGCCGCTTGTTCTATAGCCGTCGTCGCTGCTAGTTCTCTGCATCTAGTGTCGGGTCATTGTTGAGGAATTGACAGTATGTTATGTACTACATTACCCTTTCTCCGAATAACTTCTTTTCTCATATCATATGGATGATCTTGAAGAATTGAAGAAAATGTGGAGGGAAAGGTAAGGGGCAAACAATAATAGAACATACAAAAAAAATATGGGAGAACTTTCATATGATAATTATCGTACAGGAAAAAATCATGGTGCTTTCATTTCCGAGATACTCATACGAGAAAGATCATATGAAAATCCCCAACCAGAGATTTAGGTAGAATAACTATTATGAGTTTTCAATCTCCTGTAAAAGCAAGCTCTTAAAGTTACTTACATCCAAAGCTGTTGAAATTGTAAAAGCAAGCTCTTCTTGAGTGGGGTTTTAAGGAAGACTATTGTAATTTTACTATGTTGTTTTTAGATAATAATTATTACTCTATTCATATTAATGGAAGGTGTCATGGCCAATTTAAATCTTGAAAGGGACTTTAACAAGGTGATCCTCTTTCACCGCCCTTTTTATCATTGCTATGGATTATCTTTCAAGTTTGTTGAATAATCATTTGGAAAATCATCATAATGGGAGATATAAAGCTATAGGTTGTAAATTAAGTTCTCATTTGGCTTATGCAGATGATTATATTATCTTCTGCAAAATGAATAAGAATAATATTAAGCATATTAATAAAATTCTTATTCATTTTGAAACTGTGTCGGGTATGCAATACAATAAGCGTAAATGTGGTTCTATGCTAGTAAAGGGGTGCAGGCTTTTAGGAAATAGTGGATTAGCATATTTACTGGTTTTACAAAGGCTTCTCTTCCTATCAAATATTTGGGAATTCAACTCAATACCGCTAGAAAGAAAAATATTTTTTTTTTATGTTATTGATAAAGTTAATAATTGTATTCATAGTTGGGAAACCTCTTTTCTTTATGTTGGAGGAAGGGTCACTCTTTTGCAAAGTGTCTTGACTTCTCTTCCTTCGTATATAGTCATGAAGATGACTAAAAGTATGCAAACTAACTTGGGCTTATTGCATAAAAAATGATCTTAATTTATTAGAATTAAAGGAAAATTTGATACTAAATAGGACGCAATGGAGAAAAAGGATTCATGTAGCCGACCCTACTTAGTGGGATTAAGGCTTCGTTGTTTTTGTTGTTGTTGTTGGTCATTGTCAAGGTGTTCATTGGACAAATTGGGATAGATTGTGTAAACCAAACAAAATAGTTTGGGCTTGATTTTAGATCTTTTAAACATTATATAGAGATTAATTTTTTTAAACTCTGGATTACGTTCAGAAAAAAATATTGGTCTTTGGGCTATGTTTATGCATAAGAGATATTATAAATTTGCTCGTCCTTTGGATTGTACTCCAAAAATTGGTGACTCTCTTATGTGGAAAGAATTGCTAAAGGTTAGGGAGAAAGTTGAGGACATGATTGTGTGTGAGTTGATGAGAGGGATGATTGGACTATTAAGAGTCTTTTATGTGGTTTCAATTAGGATATGGTCTATGGCAATAATATTATCTCCGATTTTTGGAATCAGGACAATTGGAATATTGATAAATTGAACCAAGTGCTGCCTAAAGAGATGGTGGAATATGTTTTAGAGTATTCCTTTTGATAGATCTGAGAAAGATGGCTTAAAAGCTAAAACTATTTGTAAAAATTATATTACCAAAAGCTTTGATAACATGTTATACCATACTACTAATAATAATTAGGAGAAAGGCCTTCTAGTATGAAACAAATTTTTGAAGCCTTCTCAATCCTTTTTTGCTTGGAGAATGAGATTCTTTTTCTTACCTTCGGATGACATTCTTAAGCTAAAGGGTCTTAATTTAGCTTCTATCTGCCTAATGTGTAGGCAAAGTGAGGAGTCATTTGTACATATATTTTTTTTCTCGAAGATATTCAATTTTGGTGTGGAATAAGCTGAACATTCAGTTTGGGAATTTGTTGCCTTCTCACAAATATTTCATCAAATCAATGTTTAGCATGATGGGAAAGTTCATCTAATAATATGGTATGTTTCATTCTGTATATTTGCTCTTGGTTTATTTGGATGGAGAAGAATCAAAGGAAGCATAAAGAATGTTATACACAGCAAAAAAGATTGTTATTCACATCACATCTTTTATTTTCAAAATTCAGAATTATCTGAAGTCATCTAATGCAATTGGGGATTTGTTATCTGTGCATAGGATCACTAAACTATTAAGAAGGAATATGCCTAGTAAATCAATATAAAGTAAATGTGGATGTTAGCTTCAAATTAGGAGCTACAGGAGCTGGAGGAATCTTTAGAGATTGGCTTGGAAATGGTTTGCTTTGCTTATATGCTCCTTGTGAGGCGGTTTCTTCTACTTTTTCTGAATTAACTATTATTTATTATTGCTTACTGTTTGCTAAAAGGCTTCGAATCTGAAACTTATGCATCGAGGTGGACTCCTTGCACACTTTTCAAGTTTGTATGGGAAAGTCAAAACACCTCTGGTGTACTGGTATATTGTGAAGGAAGACTGTCAAATTAATGCGAAGCTTTACTATTAAATGGGTAGGCCAATAAACCTACGGATTTCCTTGTTAAAACAGGTGCTTCATGTAGTAATGTTTGTGTTAGTTCCTGGTTTAATAATGAGCTGAAGAGACTTTTTATTAGCGATAAGCTTTGCATTTCTTATGTTAGAATTTCTTCTTAAGTGTCTTTGGAGATTTATTTTGAGTGAGCTGTTAAGTGTTGGTGAAGGATCCTTTTAAGCAATTGAATCATTAAACCCATTTAAATTGCAGGAATTGCGAACAAACATGAAGCAAAAGCAGTCAAGCAGGCCTCAATAAACTAAAAGACAGGTGCTGCTATTCATCTATGTACTCGAAATATTAACCTCTTCTTCCACACTGTAATAACATTCAACTTGCACTATTTACAAAAATCATTACATCACAACCACAAATAATTCTCAAAATTATATATGGCATCAAAACTAAACCTTATAATTCATTTCGTTCAAAAAAACAAAAAAAGATAATGTAATGACTGGAGGATATATGGATGAAACCTGCCAAGCAGACCTTCCCTCCTTGGGATGCAATATCAGTTCTCTAATCACATCAATTATCTCTGTCAGGCTTCCGATAATCCCTTCACATGTATATGTGCTCTTTAAAATTTGCTAAATTTTAGATTCAAATAATAATTACACGCGAGATCAGCAACCCGATGGCTTTCTTTCATCTGTCTTTTTTGTTTACATGCATGTAGCACTGGGACTTTTATCACCTGCATTCCTTTTAAGAATTCAAGTAGGAAAAAGGGTTCTTGAAGGTTTAATATAAGATGTGAAACGAAAGAAGGACAAACTTATGACGGTATACCTTTTCCGCTTGCTCTTAGACGTGCTGGATGAAGATGGATTGCTGTGCCAGTTTCGCTTCCTTTGGTTAATGAACCAGTTGTTTATCTGCTTTAGCTGCAATCCAGTTTCCTCTACTAGTCCTGCCTTGTCCTCCTCCTGAAGTTTAAAGCGAAATTATCAATTTAACAGGTGGTTGGTGTGACAAGTCTTTTGTTTCGTGGAGTGATTAACTCTTGCAAAGACAAGTAATCCTAAATATCAGGTAATATGAAAGAGCAGTGTCAGGATCATTCTCATCACTTCTTTGTTTGGCCACATAACATGAGATTTCTTATTTGACACAAAGACGGATGAAATTAATTCCTAAGCACTCGAAATAGAGCAGATTTCAACCTAGGGTTGAATTAGATGATAAGGCAGGCATGTGAGAGTAGTGAGTCAAGTAACCTATCAGATTGCTGAAAATTATGAAAAGTATTAGACAGTCGACCTAATATTGAATTTGAAATTAACGACCAATGTATCAAACTAATTTAGGCTCTCAACCCTCATTTGTTTTACACTTCAGCATGGTTAAATTAATGGATTTATTTCAACAACTCAAAGTTAAAGAGATTTAGCATTTAAACTATAGTCTTAATGTATGCCTAACCTAAATTAGATCTATCAATACAATGGGCGTTGAAAGAAGCAGAGGATATTTGTTGAAATATAACCGAAACCTAATTGAAATAAATCCAAGATAAAACATTGAGAAGTTTACCGTTGGGTAAGGCCACTTGGAGTGGGATTGCCACCAAGCCTTTAAAGTGGAAGTGGTATCACCTGGGAGTTTTCCAGCTCTCCTCTTCCGTAAAATCTCCTCTCTAATATCAACAATCTTTTCTTTGTAACCCTGAAAAATAACAGTGATTGTTAGCCAACAACATTTTTAGTGGAGTTGTATAAAATCATGGATGCCAACCTGTTTCAATTCATTTTTTAGTTCTTGCCTCACACGCTCCATTAGGGATCGTTCGCTCTCTGTTGGTACGAGAGGCCCAAAACCCATACTATCAGGGCCATCCAAACTTCCATCGAAGAAATTTGTTTCACTGTCTTCTTGGTCATCATCGTCATCAGACATGGTTGCACCAGTGCCTTCACCAGGGGTTACACCTGTCATTGACAAATATTAAATAAAAGAAAACAACCACTAAAGATTACCCACTAAAAAAGATGAGCAGTCAAAATAGAAATCTATCAATTGTTATGAAAAAATTAGAACGAAAAATAGGAATCGACACAAAACCAGAAGAACGCACAGAGATTTAACGAGGTTCGGCAAAGAATTGCCTACGTACTCAGGAGCGAGCAGCGGTTTCACTATTTCAGAGGAGTTCCAATTACATCCCATAGAGTTACACATATATATAGATATAAAACCTATACAAATAAAATTACCAACACGCCCTCGCTCCCCCCAAACCACTAACTTCCAAGAGACGCACCTCTCCATTCCAGGAAACACATCTCTTCACCAAGAAATTCCAATTCCCTAGATATGAACCATACCTAACAATTCTCCACCTTGGTGAATATCCAACTCCTTAGGAGATATGCATCACTCGGTATATGTGCCTACTAAACAAATCTCCACCTTAGTGAATATTCAGCTTCAGGAGAAATACATCATCGAGCTTTCTACACCAAAGTGGCTTAGCAACCAAACCATCTAACCTCGCTTGGTCAAAATTTATGCTGCATTTTTACCATATGATTCAACAGAGCGATATCCACCTGCAGCTGTACTCCCCAATAGTTTATAGATGTTACCTACAGTGATCTTCTCTTTCATCACAGTCAGTGCACCCTTAACAATTCGGATGGTTTCCCTATTCTCATCTGTCTTAGGAATGAAACCATTTCTGTAGAAGTACTCAAGCGAAATCAAATTCTTCTTCAACTCTGGAACATGTTCGACATCACATAACGTTCTAACAAATGTCATCATACATCTTAATTCTGACTTTACCAATACCAGCAATATTGCAACGTCTATTATCACCCAAATAGGCTGAACTAGAATCAGATAACCTGTATGAAGTAAACTCCCTGTTAGGTGTTATGTGATAAGAACATCCTAAAACAAGAATCAATCCATCATTTAACTGAGTTGTTGTAACTGAAAGCGCATCACTATCAATGTAATCTGTAATGTCACTCTGCACCATATTCGCAGCCCTGGAAGATACATCACGAGTCTTCTTCTTAAGAATTGAACAATCTCTCTTCATATGTCCATGTTCCTTGCACTTAAAGCGTTGAGTCTTCTTGCCTTTAGGCTTTGACCTGGAATTTTGCCTTCTAGACTTCTCCTTCTCCTCCTTACTTTCACGATCCTGATTACCCTTAGCATATAAACAAATACCATTAGAGCTTTCCTCTGCATTCCGCTTCCGCTGGTTATGAGCCAACAATGCTGCACAGAATCTCATCAATTTTAATCGTTTCTTTCCCATACGTAAGAATAGAATCACCGGATGTTCATAAGGAGTAGAGCAATGAACACAAAAAAATCATCGCTCTGCCTTCATCCTCAATATTCACATCGCTCGTGTCGGATGCGTGATTATTCGATTGAAGACATTCAAGTGCTGGTCAAATCGTTGTCGTCTCGCATCTTCACTCAGATAAATTTTGTTCGAATACGCTTTATTCGTCGAGATTTAGACATACAACCGAGATTCCAATTTCTTCCATACTTCTCCCGAGATTTCGCATTCATAACACGATACATAATCTCATTTCGCTGACATAAACGTATTGGTACTGCCGCTCGAAGTCGTAACTCTTCCCAATCTTCATCTTCTATATTATTAGATTTCGTAGCTCGCAAAGCCTTCAAAATTCTCTGTCAGTGCTAACAAATCTTTTACCCTTATTTGCCACAATCCAGCTCCTTGCTCCATCGAACTTCACTATCTCGAATTTTGCTCCAGACATTGCTATTTGAAATTTAATCCTGCACGGTATTTTCCTACCTTGCTTCGAAAAACAAAAGAAAATACTCACAAATAAATTTAAAGAAACATGAAATTTTCTCTGTCAAATGCAGCAACTATCCCGTGATTCTACTGTGATTCGTGAATCAAATTTTCCCACGAAGCACTTTTCCTGTTCGTACCAGTATCTTGACCAATTGCACCTGTTCGAGGAATACCTCCATGAAACTCCTGTTCACGAAATAATCGTGCATGCTCGCCACCTGCACCTTGCCAAACTCCACCTGTCGCAAAATCTCCTGCAACAAACCGGCGAATTTAACTGGTCGAATTCTTCAGTTTCCGGCAAAACAAGGCTCATGTTCGCGGTGGACAACCTTTGTTTCCCACGAATTGTTGAATTGATTGAACTCCTCTGTTAAAAATGCCCTCCGCACTTTTTGTTAGCAGCTCTTTGATTCCTTCCTTTTTTTCTCTATTGTTCCAGCCTCCTCGGCGAAAACACGCCAACTGCCGCTGTCCCGTTCGCGAAACCACGCGAACCCGGGTCTGTTCTCACGCGACTTGTTCCGCTCCTCTTCTCCAACCGTCGCACCTGTTGGAACCTCCACGCGATCCTGTCGCACTGTTCGACTCCACCGCGCAACTGCTCCTCGCGCGTGAACCGTCGCCTGCCGCGGTAACTCCTGTCACGAAATGCCGCACACCGACGCTGCTTGCGTCCTGTTCGCGACACTCCTGTTACTGTTTCACGCCTGGAACCGCCTGGACCACCGAACTGCTTCAACCGCTCTGAAAAAATGCTCCTCTCGCACTGTCACGATCTGCGAACTGCTTCTGTCCGCCTGCCACGATCACCACGAACCTCCACCGCGAACTCCCTGCGCTTGGAACTGCTCCTCGCCCAGCGCCTCTGACGCGATTTCCCCGAGCGCGAAGCCGCGAACTCCCTGTCGCGTGTCTCAATCACCGAAGGAGATGAAGGCTATTCGAGAATCTGGCAAGCCCCTGTCGCGTGAGATGCCTTCTTCTGTCGCGATCCGGGAACTCCTGTCCCCTTCCCTGTCCGCGAACTGCCGAATTGTGCTAGCTTCCCGTGCAGGACTTCCTGGCCAAACTCCCGCCTAAAACACCGCAATTCTTCGAACCTCGAAGCCAAATCTTCCTTTCTTCTTCGATCTCCCGCATCGATCTCCTCTGTTCCCTTGAACGAGGCTTTGATACCAATTTTTATGAAAAATCGAAACGAAAAATAGGAATCGACACAAAACCAGAAGAACACACAGAGATTTAACGAGGTTCAGCAAAGAATTGTCTACGTCCTCGAGAGCGAGCAGCGGTTTCACTATTTCAAAGGAGTTCCAATTACATCCCATAGGGTTACACATATATATAGATATAAAACCCATACAGATAAAATTACCAACACGCCCTCGCTCCCCCCAACCCACTAACTTCCAAGAGACACACCTCTCTATTCCAGGAGACACACCTCTTCACCAAGAAACTCCAATTCCCTAGATATGAGCCATACCTAACAATAAACAAAAATATAATGAATAAAAAAGGGTTGGAAAATATAAGTTATAACACAAAAAGTTAAATACTCATCAATAATTGTTCTTCCCTTTTATCCACCTATGTGCTGATATCGTTGTTAATTTAGTTGAGCCCTTCATCTATCATAAATGGTCAACCGAAAGAGTAGGAGAAACATTAATAGGCAATGAATCGTACAAAAACAGTAAAGTTTAAGAAAACTGGCTATCCAATAACCAACAATTTTTAAATTTTGATTTTTCGATGCCTTGTTTAAATAAGTTAGGCAGGCAACTCGGGCTTACAGATAGGCCATAGAATTGACTGCCCGTCGGGAGCGGAAGAACCAGCTCTATTTTATGTAGCTATTCAATTTCAGAATATTACAGGTTCCTTCTAAAAGGGGTGGGGAAAATAATGATTCCATTACAAAAGGAGATTCACTAAAAATTTGCTATGGAATACTTGCAATTGACTGACAATTTAAAGATATTTCATGTCGTAAGGTGAGAAATGAGTAGTGCATAAATCTCCACAAGCTTCCTCGAAATTATTATGCTGCAAAGATATTTAAAGCTTTTCTGCATGTGAGTTCAAACTCCACTGTATATTTGTTACGTGCTTTGCTCGCCTAAACTTCATCACTTGCGGTTGAATAAATTTACTAAAGGAAATGCTTTAGCAAAAAAAATAATAATAATAAAATAAAAAGAAGAAGAAGAGAAAAAGTCCTAATGGAAAATCTCTTGAGGATGCCCAAGCTGTTGCAAGATTGAACCCATGGTAATAAAATCCGGTTTGGAAATAGTCTAGACGATTGCAACAAATGTCAGGAGGAATGCAGGAGATAATGTTGATGTTATTACCAATATTGTTTAATGTATGTGGTTCAAACTATAAAAGCTCTTTCAGAATATAGAAGGTTATTCATCTTTAGCGCAGCTGACTCCTTGAAGCTCATTAAAATGTCATTCAAAAATCAATTACTGCATAAGACTACATTAACAAGCAAAAACAACATTTTTGAACATAAACATCCGTCTCCCTATAGGAATCCAACGTACTTTATAACAAAGCAAAACTAATGTATATAAGCAACAAGTGCAAAAACGTCTAAAAATATAGCAATAATTATCGATAAAGATGTATGAATGATTCTGTCTCTACATGTACCAAGGAAACTTATAGTTCCGCCAATAATTGTGTATGCCATTCCATGCTTACAATCAAAACTTCTACAGTCTTTAGAATATTTAGAATCACTCTAAAATTATAAAATTATAAGTAGAGGGAAGAATGATAGCCTATCATTCACCAATTTCATCAGATGTAAATTTCACCTGTCAAACTTTGCAAAGATTGTTCTAGCTCCCAGCAAGCCATCACTGCTTCCATAGCATGAACTCGGACATGCTGTTGCAGTTGTTCTTTGAATGAACAGAGCAACAATACATAGTGTGTCTGTGCAGCGAGAATCTATACTCAGAAACTAGATTCATAAAGAAACAACAAAAAAAAGCATTTTTTCATAATAACATTCAATGATCGATGAGAAATCAAAGAACATAAAATATACAAGCTTTCTAATTCAGTAATCTAATCTGTCATGCAAAATTTCCTCCTCAAACATCATTAATAACAATCACATAAAATACATATGTATGAGACTTAAGATATTGGTGGCCGGCAAGTAATATAAATTGGTTTCCAAAATTAGCACACATATAATAGAAAATTGTTGCGTTGAACATTTTTGACCATGCCAAGCTCAAGACATGGACCTGCACTATATTGGGTCAATGTAATGGAAATTCAGTAAAAAGGACCCACATTCATTCTCTACACAGCCACTAAAGGTATTATTTCAGTTAAGCTTCTTATGAAGTGCAAACCAACTACAAATAATCCTAGGAAGCAAAGGCTCATCTACCCTATATCTACAATGCTTACTTTAAGAAGAATGGCTCGAATCATTGGTGCTTGCGGTTGGGGAAGCTTGCAAAGTTTGTTGCTTCTTTTCCTTGTTTTCTTATTTGATAAGAGAAAGGATTGCAGGAAAAGACCTCAGTGGCATGTTACAGGATTGATGCTTGAAGAAGCAGCAAGGCATTAGGTAGGTGTTATAAAATCAAAGGATTTACATCCCACACTACGTATACAACAATCTTACGTCAGTTGCAGTAAACTGACATAATATAGATAATTGACTTCCAATAAACGAGTCAACCTAACACACGCAACATAAGATCAAGCTAACAATGCGAAACTAATCAACTTTATCACACCCATATCAGAAATATGGTAAAGACTTAAAATTTATTAGCTATCTTTCTAGTGAAGCAAGCAATAATTCTTTTGTGCGGGAAAATTTGTAATAGAGGAAAATTTTTAACATATTAGGATTGCAATATAATGCCCAGCTGAGAGCAACACTAAGTAGATACTGGAATTTTTTCTAAGAAAACACAAGAAAGAAATCATAAAGCATTCCCCAGTTAAAATAATTGTACTGAAGTAAGTCAAAGAATTATAAAGAATGCCCTTCTCCAAATTTGAAAAGGCATGAATACAATGACTGAATCAAGGGAGAGATCTTTTGTGGTGCTAGCAGGAGAGGTCTTGAAAAGTCAAAATTGTTATTGGGTGATGAGTGCGCACAAAATTAACAGTTGATGTAGAAGTCCTGCGATGAGGGTTGGTTAGCTTTGTCATCCTTTTGGTGGAAGGGAGGCCGCGCAACATTAAAAGTTGCTAATGGATGTCAGTTGTTGGTAGTTGACAACAATCGGGCTCCGATGGATGGGGAATTTTGAAAGCTGGGGGATGGAGGATATTCAACTAGGTCAGTCTCCTGAAGTATAGGAAGGGAGATTGAGCAATCCAAAAGACACATGTTGATGGTTGAAGGAGATTGATGGTCAGTTGTTGGCAGGACTTGTGCACAATGTTTGGTCTGTGAAGTCAAAAGCCAAGCAACAGTAGTCATTAAGCTTTGTCATTCAATTCATATGAGGTTGACAAGATTGGGTGATTGCCAGATTAAGGCCGTCATACATTGATGATTGACATACATCCATCACTAGTCAATGCCAAGCATTTCGCCAAAGTGAATGGGAATGCCATAACTCGGGTAATGGTACAAAGTTAAGTAATTGGGAAGCCATGTTGGAGTTCAAAAGCTGACAAGTTTCAGATGTTAATTGTTGGTGAGAGTTGGAATCATTCTATAAGAAATGTAGGAAGTTGGGAGATAGTAGGTAAAAAATTTGATTGTTTTTTCTTGTAAGAGGAATCATTGAGCGATAAGGAAGATATTTATAACATATATGTAGCTGTTATTATTCTCCACAAAGGAGAGACAATGCTATCAGGAGGGACATTAGAATTCACGAGTTGATCAACATGGTTACGGAAAAGCATTAGACAATGATCAAAATAGAATATTAAAAGTAGGGTAATGTTGAAGAGTTAATACGGTCCATATTGTAAGGTAAAGAAAATGTGATAAAAAATACAAGAGTCGGGCACAGGTGGCTTGGAAATATTAGATGACATTCAATGGAAGATTTCAATCAATGGTAAATAAATACTATTGAATGTTGGCCTACAAAGGGCAGTCCAATTAGCCATTCTCTTGATAAGGGATATTGGGAACAAGATGATGATAGCGAGATCTTGGCAGCTAGTGGTTGCCAATTCTACATAATGGTTGAGAAAGGTCAAAAGAAAATGTTGAAAGTTGGGTGATGATAAGAGGTCAATATAGTTGCTTTCAAGATAAGAGGAGTGCTCAAATGATTGAGAAGATGAGCAACAAATATTGACAGATAGTGGACATCAAAAGCTAGTCATTAACAAGCATCAAGCGAGTATCTTGGCATCAGCCTACCGCTAGTTCTGAGTGAAAGTTGATATTGGACAGTGAATCACATTAAGAGCGATTGACGACAGAGCAACGACTGGTGACATTCATTATTATGAATTGAGAATTGTTGGTAGATGATATGAAAGGATGTTAGTTGACGGAAAATGAAGGGCACTGTTGTCGCTCAATAGTTGACAATGATTGGCTGATGGCAATGAGTGATGAGTCATGTTTGTAGGTTGGCAGTTACAATAGTTAAGTGTCAGCTTACAGTGGCAGTTGGAGGCGAGCATCATAACAGGCCAATAGTCGCCAACAGACAGCCTGTGGTTGTAGGCTGTCTAGCACATTGTAGAGTTCTCTCGTAAGAAATCCCTCAATATATAAAATTAAGATCTATTTAATATTTTGAGGAAAGCTTCATCAAAAGAATCAAATAAGGCACTTAATTATTTAATGATGTATAAACAATTTAATTAATTTCTTAATAAATTTAAAACTGTGCTTATCAGATTAATTTCATTGATTCAATCATTTCAACTATATAAGAAAGAAAATTTAGACAATATTTAAACTCCTAAATGGCTTCAAAAAGCTTTCAATTATGATTATAAGTACTTGATTTAAGCCCATTTGGTAACAAATTATCTTCATGTTGTATTCAAATAGTCAAATTCATATTGTGTCAAATATAAATTTATTAAAATTAAAATTCCAATGATCTCAAAATTGATCTTGAAATTTTGACCCAAATACTGATATGCTTTGAGATTTAAAAATTACACCAAAAACTTGTGCCCATTAGATCACTTTTGTAAACTATTTTATTTTCCAATTTTGATGCTTATAATTTGAAATAAAATCCGTGATTTCAAATAACTAATCATGAGAAAGTTTAAGGTGGAACAACCACCTAATGTCAATATGGACACACAATTATTAGTGCAAAATTTTTTGAGAAATTTAGCTTAAAACTCCCCAAAATTACTAAAAAAATATTTCTAGAGGCTTTGTTGAGGCTTGAAAGTTTTAATATTGATTGCACAACATCGATAAATCATCTTACTAGGTCCTAAACATGTAAATCATAGTATTTGGGCTTGAAGATGAGTTTGGAACGCTTCAAACATACCCAACTAGTTAGAGATAGTGGCTTGATGTATCTCTCACACATTGTTGCTTCTTCGGACGATAAATGGTTTACTATCTCTAAGACTATTAAATTTTTTTTTTTTATGTATTTACAAAATCTTCAAAAGGTCATAAAAATTTCAAAGAAATCTCTGATACAATCAAAAAATTCATTTTTCTCTATCTGCACAGACGTAAATCCCTTGTATGGATGCGGCTAAGAGGTGAAGCAGCGAAGGCCATCATTTAATTTCCTATGCACTAATTTCAAATTAAAATAAAGTCACAAATGATCTTGTGATATGTGAAACTTTGAATGCACATCTAGATTTATAACTCTTTCCCTTATGCTTTGATCCTCTTCTAAACAAAAAGGTTGCCTATCATAATTAAAATAGATTTGAGCAAAAGTGACAAGAGCATTGTAGGGCCTATTTTATGCCTCTTCCATTTTCTCAAAAGAGAGTTAATTGTCACAAAATTATTGTTTAAAGGGATAAAAATGAAGAGCACAACAATGGAGCATCGGCAAAGAGGCGAGGTATCTTTGATAGGTAATTGAATTTTGGAAGTAGTTTGACATTTTCTTATTATCTTTGTAGAGTTTTTGAACATTCTATGACCTTTCGACCATATTTTTTACTTGTAAATTTCTTTCTTGTGTCATTCTCAAAATCTCATTGTGGATAGACTATAGAAAGAGTCCAGAAAAAATTTGAATTATGGATGTCTACATTGGAGTCTAAATGCTTTCATTCGAGTAAATCTAAAACTGAATACAAGGAAAGTAATTTAGTAACGGTAGCTTTAGAGGCAGAATGGTAACTATGGATGATCAAATCATTGAAAGATGCAAACATTTTAGATATCTCTTGTCTATTGTTCAATGCAATAGTGAAATAGACGGGGATGTAATTAGTAGAATTTAAGTTAGTTGGTTGAAAAGGTGGAATGCATCAGACATACTGTGTGATAAAAAAATACTGCTTAGAATTAAAGGAAAATATTAAAAGATGGTGCTGAGACATGCATTTCTTTACGACACAGAATCTTGGCCTTTAAAAGCGAAGCAAAAAAAATATAGTTAAGTCTTGCTGAGATGAAAATGCATAAGTGGAGGACTGGCTTGAAAGTTAGAGACAAAATTTGAAACGAATCTATCTGTGAAAGGGTTGGTGATGTTCCAGTGACAGACAAGATTAAGCAGTCATCTTAGATGGTTTGGTCACATTAAATGTTGACCGTCTGATGATTCGATTAAGAGAGTGGATGTTTTACATTCGACTTTATGTTAAGAAAGATGGAGGTAGATCTAAAAGACTTAATAATATTGTATAAAAAATGATCTTAATCTATTAGAATTAAATGAAAACTTCACACTCAATAGTACACTGATAAATAAGTATTCATGTAGCCGACTCCACTTTGTGAGATAAAGGTTTCTTGTTGTTGTTGTTGTTGTTGTGTCAATCTCTCAAATTAAATAATGGGAAACTACATTAATTAAAACTTTCAGAGATTTTTAATTCTCAAATTTTTACAGATAGAACGATGATTTTTGTTGTCATTTATTGGTTTTTAATAACCGAATTTTAAAGAAAATAATCTAGAATTTTAGCGGTTGCTAAAAGATAGATTGGAAGATGAACGTATGAAGGTGGTAATGTATTCAATTTTTTGTGAATGGAAGGTGAGTAGAGTAAGATAAATTACTTTTGAATGTCCAAACAATCAATACTGAGATCCCCATTAGTGGGTAATCATTGCATTTTATAATTATTTTATGGATAAAGGTGGGAATGTTCCCAGTGATATTGGAAGAACAATGGATGGTGGTTAGCTTGATGATCCTCTTGATAAAATAGGAAAGCGATAATATAACTATGAAACGCTAGTTGTTGGCATGCATAAGAGGACAATCAATAGGCCATGTTAAAAGTAAAGTGATAGGGTAGAAATTGATTGTTCTTCTGATAGGAAGAGTGATAAGGCAACCAAAAAGACAAATGCCAAACAATTGTCGCTAACGAACATATATAGTTGATCATTGGAGGGTGTTAGGCAACATTTAATGAAGAATGTTGAAAGTAAATTAAAAGTGGTTGATTAATTTAGTCATCCTCTTGATAGGAGGAAAGATTGGGTAATCGGGATAGCGAATGTGAAAAATGACTAACAAACATCAATCATCAATCATTAGTAGGCATTGGATAATGATTAACGATGAATATTATGATGCTGAGAAATAATGCATGGTCAGATTGATATTACTTTTGATAGAATGGGAAACTAAACAACCAAGATGAGGAGTGTCAAACATTACAGACTAAAAGATACCAATCACGGGTTGTAGGTAGGAGTCGAGCAATGACTAAAGTGAAAATTTGATATTCAAACAAGAGGAGCTAATCAAATTGCTTCTTCTCATAGGATTGAGGGACTCAATACCCAAGTGACTAGCCAATCAGAAAGATAAGAGTGGAACATCAAAAGCTGACATATGCTAACTATTTATAATGTATATATCGGTTTATTATCCATAGGGAACATTAGAAGTCAAAAGATAGTGGATAATTTGATTATTTTTCATAAAAAGAGCGAAGGCCAGGTGAGTAGAAAGCGAGTGTTGGCTATTATTGGTTGACGAATGTCGAATGGTAGTTGTTTGCATGCATCAATTAATGATGACGGGGAATATCAAAATAAGGTAATGTTGTTTAGTCTACTTGGTCATTCTCAAGATATAAAGGGAGATAGCAAAGAATGATCCCAGCTGCACTGCTGATGAATGTTGGTCATTAGAAAACATCGAAAGATAATTACCAGGGAATGCTAGATGTTGAACAATAATAAATGATCATTTGGTCATTCTCTAGATATGAGAAAAGATCGAGCAACTAAAACGATGAACATTGAACAATATTGCCTAAAAGATGAACATTGCTAGAAGTCATGAAGTAAGTAGCAATTTTGAATGTCAGAAATCATATGCTAGTGGATGGTCAATTTATTATTGTCCAAATAGGAGAGAAGATTGGGTGATTGAAAGAATGATTGATAGAGGATATTTGTTGGCAAACATCGAATGGTGTTCGCTGCACGGCATCAGGTTATGATCGTTGAGGAATCTTAGAAGTGGAACTATGTAAGTGGTCAGTTTGCTCATTTTCCTAAGAGAAGGGAAGACACTTGCCTAAGGAGATGAGTTTTAGATTTAGGAGGGCAATGAAATTAGACATTAAGCATTGGCAGACCTCAAGCGACAATCAATGGGGAACATTAAGTGTCGTGCAGAAGTGGATAATTGTCTTGATAATTTTCTTGATAAAAGGGTAGATTAGTAGATTAGGAAGACGAGCATCAGGCATTAGTAGCTTTTGGAATTTAAACACTAATCATTAGTGGGCATGTAGCAACATTTGGCAAAGAATGCTAGTGACTATTGATACCCATGCCGAGCAACTACTACTGGAGAGTATCATTGCTGACCAACAGATGAAAAAGGGTAACAACAAACATTGTTATCGATCAACAAGTGATGATAAGTTATGACAAGTGAATGTTGTCAATAGTCAGCAACAGATAACTTACGTTTGAAGGCGAGCATAGCTCTCCATGCAACCCTTTCTATCAAAATGTGTAAAACATGAGTCTCCTTATTTTTGTAAGAATTCTAGACATTGCATTGAATAATAAAAAATTCCCCTTAATAATGTTTTTTTCTAAAAAATTTAATGCATTAATTAACTCAGAATTCAGCAATCATGAACTCATTAAACTAATTTTGTTGAGATACCTGTTACAAATATAACCATACAAAAAGTGAATGACACTTGAACCCTACATTGACCTGAAAAATATTCTAGTTATCATTTTGAGTGCTTAATTTAAGCTCACTTAGGCTTGAATTCAATTAATTTTGGTCCAATTGGATTCTTCTTAATCTATTTGCACTCTCTCTACTATAAATTTGTTAAAAATAAAGTTCTGTTATATGAAAATTAATAGTTGAAGTTTTTGGCCCAAATATTTGATTCTTTGGGATAAAAAATCATTTCAAAATTTGAATCTAATTAAATATTTTTTACTAATTAAGTGAATAAACTTCCAAAATTAGCTAATGGTTGTAAATTATTTTATTTAAGTTGAAGATCCTGAAAGCATGCAAGGGATTTAATTTTATCTAATGTAGCTTTGATAAAACCATGAAATCTATATTTGGGGTGATAGAGATATATAATCTAGCTTTTCTAAAGTTTTAAAAGACTAACTTTAGATTTTTTGCATTTTTGGCCTTCTAGTACAAAATATTTCAACAATAAAATATTTTTTTCTCCCATTTTTACTTTCTATCATCATTTAAAATATAATATGAACCTCAAAATAATTTTGTTACACCTATGAGCATTTTGATGGTTTATCATCATTTCGCAAGTGTCAAATCTTCATACAACAAATGAAAGCTTTTTATAGAGATATGTTAGTTGAGATCGAATGGACAATTTTGTTATAAATAAATTTCTTAAATATATGAGAGTATCTTAAGCACCTCTTAAGACAATTCATAGCCTAAAAAATACAAAATAACTTCTCAATTTATTTCATAATTTCATTTTTTGAACAAACTTCTAATAGTACTACAGAGAAGCCCCGTTAACTAATGTCCCAGTCAATTAGAAATATAGAACCCACATTTGGAAATTACAATGTTCATATTCATCTCAGCCCGTAGTGCAATTTTAAGTATTAATATTCAGATTTACATAATTCACTTAAGCAAGCACAATCCAAATCCAAAATCACAATGTAAAATTCATTGTAGTAGTGACCATATTCTACATAAGAGTATCAAAATTTAGAAAAGTAAATAAACAAAAACATCAACAACAATAGCTAAAAATGAAAACAACACTTTTCAAGTAAGGAAATATCTTCATCACATAAGGAGGTAAATACAGAGCAAACCAAGTAATCAGAAAAACTTAGTAAACTTCTGGCCCTCGGTGAAATTATATTGCAAGCTGTGGCCTACATGTCAAAATGAGGAACAAATAGGTGCAGCACGGTGCCACTAGCTTTTTTTTTTTTCTTGAGATAACTAGAGATGAAGAATATAGTTTTAATAGCAAGTCAGCAAAATAAAACAAGTTACTATGATCCAGGTGCTCAGCCACTTCATGAACTAATTTTTGTTATACATTAACTACCTAGAGACATTCTTTTTTTTTTTTTTTAAGAAAAATCCCTTTTAACTCGAAATAACTAACTGATACAAGAAGTTTTTGATGTTTGGTAATTATACAAAAAAAAAGGCTAACATAAATTCTATCATTGCAAAGCAAACCAACGATTTTCTACGTTTTCTGCAAATCAAGCAGGCAACATGGGTTTAATCAAGCCAACCAAATTATTTATTTATTTATGTATTTTGAAAAAAGATGTCAGTTGCTTTTACTTCTTCCATCTGAAAGTCATTCTTCTTCATTTTTCATTGTTTAGAACTGCACAAAACGCAATTAGCTGAACAGCTTATTTCTGCATCAAAATTAATGCTAAACTATAAAATAATATTTAGTAATGTTTGCAGAGGTCATAGGGCGGCCCAGAGCCTCAAACACATCTAGCTTATACATTAAATCAGGGCTGTAGTTACCCTCGCCCCTCCCAATGTTCAGCCTAGTTTTAACCCTTTTTCAACTGAAAGGGAAAAAGAAATGTTAATGACTTCTACATGGAAAATTACAACAACTAAAATTAGAATGTATAAGGAAGAAAAAGAAAAACTTTTTGCATTTCCTAAAATTCTTAAAACAGGGCAATCTCGATCATGCCTTAATCAAAGAGATCTAATCTCAAGGAATTTAGTCAGAGAAAAATTAGTAAAAAAATAGCAATCCATAAACAATCAATCTAAAAGAGTATCAAATCGAAATACAAGGAACTCAGAAGTGCAAGCTATTCAACTAGAGAGCAATTACCAACATGATTGCAATCCTCCATAAACTGACTAAAAGAGAGAGGGCGGAGGGTGCGAAGCTAAAGCCAGCTTAGAGTAATACTCACCTAGTGTTAACGTAGACAAAGTAATTGAGATTACGGACTTGTTTTTCCTTGAAGAACCACAATAAGTCAAAATTAAAAACAATAAAAAAAAACATACAGAGCAAGCTATTCTACTTCCCACCAGCTGTTAAAACAAAGCAATCCTTATTATCTCTAAATTGAAGCTTCAATAATTTCAATCAGAGAGCAATTATGAAAGGAATTGCAACATAAGAATATAAAACAATATCCAAAGTTATTGAATCTGAAAAAATGCCAATTCAAAAAATATAATAGTGATAAAAGAAGAGGAGGGTGGCGGTTGGCCGCGGGGGTAACTAAAGAGGTTAAGGAGATGGAGAAGCTGACCATGAACTGATCAAGCTCCTTGTCTTCCCCAGACATCATCTGTCCAGCACCGAGGGCAGAGTACTTAGCGACAACATGCTGCGACTGCGCGAGCTGAGCGTCGATCCGCGGCAGCTGGTCCACCGGCGTCGCGATGCGGAGGCATGCCACATGAGTTGAGAGCAGCTGCTCATAAAGTGGGTGTTCCAATATATCTGCCTTATACCTCGCGTTCTGCCACGTCCCCTCTACTGCTTGCTGCTCCACGCCGTCGCCACCTAGAGTCGTCGTCTCTCCCTCTCTGCAGGTGCCGGCGGTGGCAGGATCCGAGATCGCAGCGGCGATCATCGAATCACTGGATACAGGGACGTCGTCCTCGCCGGTATTAAAGTGGTCCTCGGAAGCTGTTTGAAGGTGGAGGAAGTTGCCGTCAGAGAAGTGGTGGCCTTGGGGCCGTAGGATGGAACTGTTGAGCCATGTCAAGCCGCCGGTGAGCTGTTGCTCTGCAGAGGCAACAGTTCCAGACGGCTTTACGGTGTTGCTGGAGGATGGCTGGACTAAGTGGATGCCGCCAGCTGGTTCACCCAATTGGTGTTCGGCGAATTGCGTCAAAGAGATCTCGTGAGCTAGGTGGCTATGGTACGCCATCCTCACCTCATCCGATTCTCTCGCTAGTCCCCACTGCAAACTTCTAACAGAGATAGAAAGCAAGAGGGCGACGTTGAAGCTTGAGACCACAACGAACAGTGGACCAGAGAGCGTCAAGTTTCCGCGATTATATGCATCTTAAATGAATATTTAAAATTAACAGGATGGTTTGGGGAAAATGTTTGTTTTGGGCAACTATATTTCTCTTGCGTGTAAATTTTAATGTCATTTTGATAGGCCTGCAATAGGGACATAAGCAGTCATTTATTATCTATTATTCCCTCTCCCAAATATAAATTTGGATGCAAAGTTTTGAATCTTAATGGATTTAGATGATTTAATAGAAACAACAACAAAACCTTTATCCCACTAAGTGGGATCGGCTACGTGAATCTTTTTTCTCCATTGCGTCCTATTTAGTGTCATATTTTCATTTAATTCTATTAAATTAAAATCATATACAATATGGGCAAGTCTTTCTAGATCTACCCGTGTCTTTCTTAACATAAGTCGAATATAAAACATCAGCTCTCCTAATCGGATCATCAGATGATCGATGGTTAATGTGACCAAACTATCTACGACGACTCTCTCTAATTTTGTCTGTCAATGGAGCTACACCAACCCTATCATGGATATATTCATTTTGTATTTTGTCTCTAAGTGTAAAGCCACTCATCCACCTAACCATTATCATCTCGGCAACACTTAACTTAGTTTTATGCTTCTCTTAGAGGCCAACATTCAGCGCCATAGAGCATTGCAGGTCTCACCATCAAATTTCCTTTCAGTCTAAGTTAAGTGTCACTACAGCTACTACTACTAATATCCACTTCAACAAACCAACTTGAATTCTACTAATAACATGACCATCTATATCACCATCACTTTGAACAATAGACCCCAGATATCTAAAGCGTTCACACCTTTTAATAATTTGATCACCCATATTTACATTTCTGTCACTACAGCTACTACTACTAATATTACATTCCATGCATTCTATTTTAATTCTACTCAAACAAAGGCCTTTAAACTTCAATGTAGGCCTCCATAATTCAAGTTTTTTTCCAAAGATTTCTCTCTCGTCTTATCCACGAGAAGGATAAGATTACGAATAAAATTACATAATAAATAAGATTGATTGAGCCAACTTCAAATATTATAAATTTATTATATTCCAGAAAAATTTAAATAATGTAAAAATAATTCAAAAAAAAAAAAAAAAGCTTACGAATACCTTAATATTCAGATTGTAAAGATTTAACATCTCAATTCTGTAAAAAAAATCCTACACACATATTGATTATGAGAAAATAATAAGAGACGACACTTATCACTTTTTATATAGGAAAAACATAAAAATTAAAAAACCACATAGCTTAGCCCAATCAACATGATCAACTATAAGTATGCATGTACAAATGCAGACTTGTATTCTACATCTGAATAAGAGTTATAATGTTACACCAAGTACAATGTTCGTTTGTATAAAATATAAAAAAAGATTTCATGTATTTTGAATGCATCACTTGAGAGCAGTTCAAATCGAGCGTTATCACTAGATCTTTAATAAATCACATATGAGGTACATTGTTGCATCATATTTTAGGAAATGTTATTGCTCAACAGAGTTCTTCATTAATCAATAGACTCTACTAATAGCGGTGATTAGGGGGCCGACGGTGCTTGGCAACGGTCGGCGAGCAGTGCTCAGCAGCTTTGGAGCTCAAAAGTTATTATTGGGCCTTCTGTTGAGAATAACATTTGAATTCGGCCCATTCTTCTCCCTCCGTCCCTCTTTGAAATAAAAAGGGGAGTTTATTTATAGCCCATAGGGAGGGGTATTTTCGTCATTTGGCAAAAAGCTTTTATTACCAACTGATGAAACAACCCACGTTGATTCCCTTTAGCCATAGGAGACTTTATGATAATATGATGGATTTAATGACCTCAAAATCAGATAATCTAGGGCTTGTTGGATTTCTCTCTTTGAGATGTTCAATTTGACTATAAGTACCTCAAATTTAGAGTTCATTTGACTCTCCAACCAACTACCTAAAGCATCCAAATATAATTTAATGACTTAATTCGAGTTTATTTGGACTCGAATTAGACCAACTTTTGTATCATTGGGTTTGTCTTGTCAAGAAGGTCAGTTTAATTATAATTTTATCAAATCAAAGCTCTTGATGATTTTAAATTTGCATATAAATATTTCTTTCTTGAAAAATATCATGATATCTATGTCAAATGCCACTTGATTCATATCAAATGGTAAAATTAGTTGATGAGTTATCAGTTACTGATGTGCTGGTAACGACCCGACTTTTACTTATGTAAGAATTTATGAATTTATATTTAAATATTTATAATAATTATTGTAAAAGTCACAATTTCAAACGTAAGTATACGTATCGTTTCAAGTAATACAGGGCACTATTGGAGTCCTGGTTATCGATCTCACGGGGAAGATTATGAGAAAATTAAGAAATATTTTAGATTTTTCAAATTAAAAATAATTATTATTTTTATTTCTTTTCAAAATTCAAATTTTAAATTTAATAAAATTTTTACTAATTGTAAATAAGCAGTAATTAAATAAAGATTAATGCAAGTATAAACAAAACAACTCTCTCCTTTTCAACTAATCCAAGATTTTTAGAATAATTATCATTTGTGGAGAACTTAGATTATGGTATTATGCAAAATAAAAGCATTCCTATTCTTTACCTTTGCTCGATAGTATAAAGAACATTGGTTAATCTATAGATCGGTTCAGGATGTTTTATTAGTAGAATGGGTTAATCTAGGCTCACACTACTAGATGTCCAAGGGTGGCTATGGTCGGCTCTACCAGTGACTCCGTTCCTTTCTATGGACCAAATTATTAGAATTTAGTCCGTCAACTCTAAAAACTAATTAATTTTATGCCCAACAAATAATATATTCCTATTTATTTGCACTTCACCTTGAATAACCCGCATAAAGGCTTCGATTACCCAAGGATTCATGTGATATCTACTAGTTAAGAACTCATCTGCGGATAGGCCTTAGAATTCTTCAATAGGTTTTAACAATTTAAATGACCAGTTCAAAAAAGTAAATTAAGATCATGTATTAATATCATCACAATTTTTATAAATATTTTAAGTTAAATTCTCCAACAAAATTAAATTATCTTAATATCTTTTCATAGTTGAAAGGAGAAAGAAAACTAACAACTCATAACACATTGAATTCACACAACAAAATATATTTATAAAGCTTTGAACCAAGTTACAAATACTTATCTGGAATGTTCCTTCAAGTGATCTGCTAACTCCTACTGACTCCAATACAAGGTACAAAACTTCAACAGCAACAATACTTGAAAACTCACACTTACTACTCAAGGAATTGAGTAGTAATACTCAAAATAGACTCACTAAATGTAAAAGAAAGTGGCTCCCTAAAATGATTGGATGCTAGAGGGGGGTATATGGTGATAGAATGGCTAGTGGGGACTAAAAGAGACCCTTTTCTCTATAGAATTGACTCTTATTTATAAAGCTCCGAATTTGACCAGAGGTTACTTAAGGCACCTCTTCAAAATTCGTCCAAATACAATGTAGCTTCTAGAAGGTAACTGTCGTGCCTAGGCGCTGGGATCTGGCGCCTAGGCACCGGAGTCCGTGACCATGTCTTTGCTCCTCTTCATTTTGGATCGCACCTCTTCGCGATTAAAACCGTTTTCATGTGTCCAGATGCATTGTATCACATGTCCTATATATTAGGAGTAACTTCCAGTCTTCTAGAAGTTATGATAACCGCTTAACACCATCAAAATAACTATCCAAAGTTGTCAAAAATCTTATATGTTTCTGTATCGAACTGGCGCTTAGGCGCCGGATTATGGCGCCTAAGCGCCAGACCTATAATTTCGACAACTTTGCTCTTAAGCTCCATTTTTGCTCCTTTTTCCTTCTTGAACTCTTTTGTTATCACCTACATCCAAAAATATAAAAATATCTTTCATTAAAGCATAATATCTTTAAGAATTAAATCATAAATAAGGCATAAAAATAGGTATTTTTTAAATGGATCAAATTCTCCCAAACTTAAATGTTACTTGTCCTCAAGTAATCATTTTAATTATATAAAATGTATAACATTTGGAATGAAGTTTAAATATTTAAGATTTCTTTTAATTTTTGGTTTTATAAAAGCTTTAGCAAATCATCAACTAAATTTCACTAATTAAGGTTAATTTTAAGAATTTAAAGAATACTTAACTTCCAAATCATAAGACTTCCAATTTTTCATTTATTTCAAGGATAATTGTAATTTATCATATTAAGGTCACATAGAATATTTACAAGAAAAAGACTTTCATGAAACATTTTCCTAATAAAAATATTTGTACATAAAAATTATGTTAAAAATGTAATTGGTTTTCTTTCTATAAGATAATTCAAGTGAAGCTAATTTTTTATTAGGTATTTCCTCAAGCTTCTCCTCACATTTTTTTTTGCTTTCCTTTTTTTGCTTTTCTTTTCTTTTTAAGGATATTTTTTCAATCCTCCATTTATATATATATATATATATATATATATATATATAATTTTTTTTATTTGTGAGGATTACTATTTTTGGATTGCCTGTTAATGATTTTAAACTTTACTATCCTTAACTTATATTTAAAAACTTATACATTTTTTAACTTAATAAATATGACATAAGTATTTTTCAAAAATTATTTCAATCTTTTCTTTTTCAAGTAATAATCTTGATTCCTTAATATTTCTTAAATACAATTCTCTTTACTATAAATAGAAAAATTCTTAATCTTGTTATTCTTTAAGTTAAATAATTTTATTCTTAAAATCAATCAAAATTATTGAAATTTTAGTTAAGTTTACTAAATTATTTATAAATTCAAAAATTTAAGTAATCTTAAATAGATTTTTCATTCCTTATGCTATTTTAATATTTTTAAAGAAATTATTAGTTCATTAAGGACAAATAATATTTAAATTTGAAAAATGTTTTCCCTTCCCCCAAACTTCAGCTTTAGTATAAAAATGAATCATAAAATTTTCTAAAGCATGAGAGAAAGAAATAAACATGAATTTATCTAGGTACAATGATGATGTAGTAAGGAAAAACTCATCTCTACTCCTACACATGCTTTAATATGTATATAACAGAAATGAGTAAGCATATATAGAAAAGTTTGCAGAGCAGGAGTTAATTTCTACATTTTTTTTAATTTTATATTATAATTATTCTCTATAAATTACTAACTATTCATAAATACTAAACAGTAGTCTGAAACAGAAATAAACATTTATCATAGAAAATAAAAATTCATCCATATTTCAGTCTTTAATACAAAACCCATAAGATGATCTAAAACAGTCTCAACATCAAAAGTCCACACAAGTTAATTAAACAAATCAACACTAACAAACAATAATAAAATCAGACCCATCAGTACTAACAAACTAGAAATAAACTAAAAACAAAATCACACATCTCAAGAGGTAAATCAAGCTATTAATCACTATCTGTAGCCTCGTCATCATCATCATCAAAAGAAAATTCCACATCCTTCGGATCAACATACGGTGAAAATCTAGGACAGGTAGGGAACTGAACATCATGATCACCCTTCAGGAATCTAATAAAAGACTTAGAATACTCAGCATCATAATCACTCTTCCTTTGGGTGTACTCAGAAAGGTGATCGATCTTCTTATCGATCGTATCTACTCTACAATGAGTTAGAAATAACTCATTCTGCTACTCCATAAACTTATCATGCATGGATTCTTAGAAACTAGATGGTGGCTCAGCAGCAGAAGTTGGTAATGAACTAGAAGGTGCAGTAGAACTCTTACCTCGAAGTCGATCATAGATACTGACACTTTCTCTTCCTATAGGCTTTGTAGACTTGAGATTTTCCTCAGAAAGCTTAGCAACTACTCCAGCACTTTCACATAGAGAATATATTAAAGATGGAAATCCAAGTCCAACAGAAGTGCTCAAACGAGCAGTGGCCTCTACAAAATCATAAATGATACTCCCTATATCAATCAACTTCCTCTCTTGTTTGCAAAAGTTGAGGATAGCTCTGTCCTCAGTAACCTCGCTCAAATGATTGGATGGAAAGAGGCGAGCAGAAATAAAGTAATGTCATGCCTTTGAAACACCATTAAGCTTAGAAGATGAAAAGTTTACCTGTTTTCCATTATGGATCTTCCAAGCTCCAATACCATCAGTCAGATAAGCAATAATCATCTCTAAATCTCCCTCAGATGGAGATAATCCAGAGTAATAGCACTCGATGTTCGGCGGCAGGCCGTAGAAATTGTTGATACGCTCTACAGTAAATCCTACTCCAACTCCTCTTATGAAAATCTCATACTCCTCAGTATCCACGAAATTTGCATAAAACTCCCTGATGATAGGGATAACAATGACAGCAGTAAAATAACAAAATCGTTGTCAGTTGAGTGCAACGATCATATCCTCAATCCTTCCTCCAAGATTGTAAAAACTTTGTTCCGCGATAAACTCCCTAGTCGTAGCAAAATCATTGTACCGAAAATGTGCAACAGCAGTGACAAACTTACTACGATCAAAATTTTCTCGTTCCTTTCCTCGCTTAGATTTGGGTGCCATCTAAACGTGAAATAAAAACGCAAAATAAATTCATAGGATCAAAGGAAATAAACTAATTTAAGCTTTTCAAACTTTAAAGAGCTTAAGAATTCATGGATTTAACTATAAAAATCAATTTTTTTCTCAAAATTTTGGTTTTCTTCAATGAGAGAAAAGTTCATGGTGAAAATCGAAAATAATTGGGTTAGAATATAGATCTGACCTTGAGATGAAGAAATCGAGTGATTTCAAGCTCAAAAACTTGAAAATCCGGCCTCAACTGGGATCTCTAGGGTCGATTTTAGCGAAAACAGGAGGAAAGGGAAGCTTAGGCATCAAAAGTGGCGTGGGGGTAGTTTAAAAAGATGAAGTCTGGGGTTCAGGCCGAATTGACGTTTAGGCGCCGAATTCAGGTGCCTAGGCGCCAGACTCACCTTTCCAAAAATTTGATTTAAATATTATATTTTCCATCAAAACTTATCAAATTCGACTCCTAATTACTCATATGAGAGTTTTAATCCAATTTATATCTTCCAAACATTTCCAAAATCAATTAAAAATGATAACTTAAGTCCACATTTCAAACACAAAATATAACCAAACTCTTCAATTCCAATTCATAATTTTCATTCCAAACTCAATAAATTCCAGAACAAGACCATAACAAGGTTCATCATTCTATAAACAACACAAACAACGTAAATTTTCAATCCAACAATACACTTTGAACAATTAAGCAAACACACAAACTCAATATTCGACACACTAAAACTTGACTCAATCACACCTAGAACACCTAAAAGATCAATTCTATACTGTTCTTCAATTTCCATTTCTTTTGCAATGAAGTTCGCTAAGCCCACATGGATAGAAAACCAACGCCCTTGGAAATTCTAAAGACCACTTCTCATCAATTCACTTGTTCTTCGCATACATTGCTACTTGAGCATCTTGATAGGCCGCCATATGATCAAATTGAAGTTTTGTTTGTCATTCCAAATGTTCAATTTGATGATGCATTTCGTGCAAACGATTCCCAATGCTTTGAAGTTCCGCTTCAATCTTTTCCAAATGACTAAATAACCTTTCCATACTAACTACAATAAAACCATTAAAATAAGGTTGAGGATCTTTGGGAGATTTTTCTCTTACTTCATTTCCATGATTTCCTCTATCC